>JABFPT010000013.1:48434-69536 GCA_022817245.1 Nixonia krombeini | reverse complement strand
TCGAACGAGAAAACAATCGAATCAGGACTGCTTACGAAATAGAGATCATTCGGCTTAACTAAAAGAGATTATTGTTTCGCAAAAAAATGAGATGATTTATGTTAAATCGATTCAAATCCGCTGCTGATTCCGGTTCGGCTGAAAGCTCGTTTGTCCATAAAATAGTACCGGCGCGGCGAACATTCGATTACAAATATCGAACTGATTGCGTGTGAACGGCGTGACTACAAATGACGTGCCGAAAGTTTAATTGCGAGCCGCCAATTGGAGAACTACTGTAGCGTATGGCTTCTCCGAGAGCGTTATCATTTTTATTTCACGATACATTCCGGCGTTTTCGCGATTACTGTTTCGCGCGGGTAATCGCGTTTCTTATCGACCGAACAATCACAGGGGCAGAAAAAGGGGACCAGTAACGAAGGAGCGTACGACGAGCTGCTTCCAGATGGAAGTGAAAGAATCGTCGCGAAATGTCCTCCATTGAAGAACCTGTTCGAGACGAAAGAAGGGCAGCGCGGCGGCGTTGGTCCGGTGCGTGGTAACAAGGGACTCGTTAGAAACGCGGGCGATAAAAAGCTCTTGCCGCGGACAGGCCGAGTCACCAATCTAAATTTCTCGTGCCTCCGGCGGACTCGCAATGGATGTTGCGTAGAGGGGCGGAGGGGGAGGATGAGTAAGAAGGAGCAAGACGCACGAGCGAGGCATAAGTCTTGCATATGTATACGACGCTCCATTATGACCATAAAATTCCGGCGGGTCGACCATCGCGCAATAGCCACGCATCGCGTATCTTTATGACGCCTCGTAAAACCCGCGTAATTGTGAATTATTACGAAGCGGCAATGTCCGCGATAAAAGTAAGGAGAACTGTAAAAATGCGCACTATCCGAAGCAAAACAAGAAGCTCTAATAAATCAGGCTGAATTATCAGGCCGGTATTGCGCGAGAGGGAATATGAACGAGCTTTTTCTTCCGCTGGGAACAATCTTCTCGCTGCGCGATTGCCGCGACCGGTTCGAAAGCGTACGAATATCCGTTCTCATTTGCCGATTCCGACTAATCCGTACCTGCGAAACGGGTAATCCAGCGGAATGCAATTGGATGCGGCAAATAAAGTTGGCTGCTCTTGCGACCAGGGGACAAACGTCTCGAATTACGCGTTTCACTTTTAGTGGATAAAATTATGGAAAACCGAATCGGAGGCTGCTTGAGTCGAGTATCATTAGTTGGAATGTTACGCGATAACAGAAAGCGCATATCGAAAGGCGACGGGCGGGAAGGGGGGATAATAGAATCGGGAATACGGCGCGATTTCGATGATGCATTTTATGTTTCGTCTTTGAAGCAAATTGAATGATTCCCGTTTCCAGCTTCTCATGAGAGTTGGGAAAATAGGAGGAAAAGTGCGCCAATCCCGTAAAGCGGTGCTGGCAACGTTCAAGATGATTAGGTGAGCGAGACGGCGAAATGTCGGGACGCAGGACGACAGCGGAGACGGAAGCGTTGGAGAAGGCGTAAAGAGAATATGCGATGAGAGTGGAGAGCGTTTTCACCACCTCCGCCGGCTCATGCATATCTGGTTATGGGCAAGCATTGAATTAGAAAATTCAACTCAACGGCGAACGACTTGCTTGTCAAAGTGATTTTTGCATTTTTCCACTCGTTGGTGTACGCGCGCGAGAGGGCTGGTGAAAATGTACGATTTTAAGGTACAGAGATCTAGAGATAACGTATTGGAAATCGTTGGAGAGAAACAAGGTGAAATGTTTCGCATTATTCTACACATGTGTCTTGTATGAAACGGTAAAACTGAGCACTTGGTCGGAAGATATCGGCGGTCACGTTTCCTCTGTGCACCAGGAGCTCGTCGGAACCCGTCGAGCGTAACGCACGGTTAACCGACCGCCGTTAACCGATTCACGATGCTAATTAGAATAAAACCGTTTCGACTCCTAACAAAGCGAAATGTCCGCTTAATTCCGCTCTAGAATCACGGCGCTGGCAAAAGCCGCAAACTTCGTTCCGAGCCTTTGAAAAAGCATCAAAGACCGTTTTCCGTTGTTTAAAGTAGTACAAATAATTCTTATGCACGGCGGACCGTTAACTACGTCGATTGACGTATCGCGTCCACGATTGCAACGAGTGCAACGTGTAACGAATTGCAAACAAGTGCGGGGAAATAGCGACGAGAATGAAATAATGACGGGAAAGCCGAACTCGGAAACTTATGCGAAGGCGGCGACGCCGCGATGGAAACGTAACAAATAGCCTAACTCGCGAACCCATTGATAGGGGTCGTTCCAGTCAAACGTTAATGGCGTAGAAAAATAGCGAGCTAACTTTTCCCTCCGCAAGTTGCCCGGCTGCGCCAGCTGCGACTGCGACGCCGGCTTAGCCGGCTAAGCCGGGAAAAGCGACGGAGCCGGCTATTCCGTCGAAGCACCGAATCGCTCCCAAGCAGTAATGGAAGTGGGAATCCACGTGGAAAGTGGGCACATACGCGGCCACGGGTAGAGAGAGAACCAGTTTCACGAAACGGCTCTACGACGCTCGGACAAATCAGGAGGCGTTCATCTCCTCCAAACGACTCGCCATCGAGATGAAACGTGGCGATCGATTTGTTCTATAAAAGAGGGAGCTCAAGGCGTTCAATACGCGACGGATTAACTATTCATCGCGTATATCCAATTAAAGCTCAGACATATCGTGTTTCTGATGATAAATATGAGAATAATTTTTCTCGCCTGCCCCCTACCCTCCCCCTGTCAGTGACGGTCACTCATTGACACCATTCATTTCACCGCTTGGTTTATAAACGAATTAATGACTTACGTACGTAGAGGTGCGGAAAAAAGTGACAGCATCGTATTCGGTGCAGAGGTAAAAAAAAAGCAACGGTGCGAGAGAAGCGAGTGTATTTAGCGCACGTAATACTAAAGAATTGGGAAGTCTCCCGGCGAAATGTACAGCATCGGCGCACACGTAGCGGGCTCGAATGACGGACGATAAATAATGGCAATAATGGCAAAACGGAAGCACAGCGCGGTTTGAAAATGTAACGATCGTCATAAATACGAGCGGTACGCGAGTGTATATAGCTTCTCAAGTTTCAAGCGAGAGCGAGGTTTCAAATGAGCCTCATTTCAGTTCATCACCTGGACTAAGTAAGTGTACACACGAGGCCCACTTGTGAAGCTCGCGACTCTCGGCTGAAATCAAAAGCGGCGCGAATGCGAGACATTCACTCTTTGCTCGGAGGCAAAGAGAGGTTTAAAAATATCCCGCGAGTGCGCAGGTGCCATTGAACCGGCTGATGAAAGGAATTAAGAAACTCCGCCATTCCCTTTGGAAGACGCTCAGCGCTGCTGGCCACGTTTGATTCACCCGTTTGTTGCCGTCTCGTCTCGCGTCAATAACGGGCCGGTTTTTATCGCAGTTTCCGCCCGAACAGCGCCGCGCCGGCTTCGTTAGCGATATTCCGGGGCCGATTCGAAAACCGGCTCTGGACGCCGTGAATGCCGGACTGATGTTAACCTGAAAACGCGCTTTAATGAAAAGACAAACAAGCAATCGACAGCTGCCTCGCGAAAAATGTCGCGTAACAGACGCGGAGCGGCGAGTAATACGGCGCTTCACCTCGGCTATTCGAAATCACGACGATCTCTCCTCCAGCTCGGACGGTTGGCCATTGGCGGCCGGCCTGCAAATTACAATTTGTTTACACGACCCGCGCTCGAGTCGCCCCTTGTTTTTATCTTCCTCCGGCGTGATGCTGGTGAAATTAAATCAAAAAGTGAGCAGTCCGTTTTTCACTAGCCAGGCGCCGTCGCTGAAAGCACCCTCGTCCATGCGTTTAACCGGAAATCGGTCGCCCATCGATCGGCCGATCGTTCCCACGGCTCTTTGCGTAGAACTCATTGCATTAGAGGCAAGTTATGAGCAGTAAGAGCAAGGACATTTCGACGTTCCGTTTTGTACCTACCGAACTAATGGGGCTTGAATAACGGCTCCTCCCGATTTCGGTCCTATGCACGTAACGGCAGAGAGAAAGAGTCGGCGCGTGGAGAGACGCGCGGGGCGGAAAAGCTCCGGGGGAACGAGTTCAACAGCCACGTTACGCGCCCAATAGACCATTCCTTATAGACGAAGTTATCCGCGGATGGCCTCGAAAGAGCAATACGGCAATAGACCGTGTCGCGACGTCTCTCTAGCCAAGCAGGGGCATTTTTAATCTTCGAGCAGCTCTTCGGCTCCGGCATTAACCGACCCAACGGGACCGCTCAATATTTCGCATTTGTCATACTCGCCGTCTCGTCCCAACGCCCCACAACCCTCCTTGTACTTATTCCGCTGATCAATCGGATCGCGCGTGCATCTCGTTCGGCGTCTACGCTAATTACTTTTTAACGCCGGGCGCGATTAAAATTGCATTAATCGAGAGTTACAGGGAGAAGTTCCAGTGAATAATTGCCACTCGGACTGTCCGTGCGTATTATAATACTCTTCGCGGCGGATGATTTGTTTCTGCCAGTTTCATAATTTAATACTTCATCAACGGCGTTTGTTATTGGATTATGCGAGCCGGGCAAGCCGCGTTATTGAGTTTCGCAGCGGCGCTTTTTCTTTTCTCGGCCCCGAAGAACGCGATGGCCGGCTGGCGTACGAGGGCCGATAAATTCAGCGGAGTGTGGTCCCGAAACACTTCCGAGTTTTCCGCTTTTTGTTCGCCGCCCCAGTTACCGTGAAAGCGCTTTTCTAATTATGAGATTAAACGCCACGTTTCCGAAAACGCGGGCCACCGTTTCGCCAGCAATTATGCGACGTGGGCTTTCAAATTCGCGGGAAACGGACGGGAAAAAGCCGTTGTTGTTGCGCCACAATTGTGCGCGCGGAGGGCGCAGGCTTTATCGATTAACGTTCGTTAATTACCTAAGTGTTAACCGGTAATAACAATATTAGAAGTGAAATTAATAGTATGTGTTATCCGCACGCGCGCCATTATACAGCCATTAACTCGTTCGCGCTCCGATTATTATCAGGAAATATTAATTTTGTCATTTGAGGAAAACAATGTTAAGTATTAATGAATTTTGGCTGCGATGTGCTAATACTAACGATCGGATAAGAGAATGTCGTACATAATTTGGAAGACGATCGTTATGAAAAATGGTGTTTGTAAAAATTAGGTTGAAAATGTGAAAAAAAATGCTCGTTTCTAATGAGGACGTCACCACTGGTAGAAATGAAGTGAACGAGTCGTGCAGGAAGGTGCATAATGATGAGCAACACGCTTCGCGCTCATCGCCAGATATCGTCCGACTAATCAGATCTCGCAGATTGCGCCAGTCAGGATATGTAGCTAAAACGTGTGAATGTCGAATAGCGCTGAAAGTTTTGATAGGAAAATCTGGTGGAGGGAGACAGGCGAATAATCTTAGATGGCGGGATAACGCTAAAAGAGAATTGAAAAAGTAGGGGGGTTTGCGAGTTGGATAGAGGTTAATCCGGATAAAGGTAGTTCATGCGCATTTTTGCCGATAACCATTTCGAACTATCGAATTTCTCCGGCCACGCAGAGTAATTACTTAACTAATTGGAACGACGAATATTGTCATGGCACACTGCTGCGAAATACTCATTTGCGGTTTAATTCAGTCGAATAACAATTAAACTTCAGTGATTTAACTGCCGGTTAAATGACGAACGCGTACGCAGCGTGGACAATTAATGTTCTTCACAAGCCACGTGTTTTTCTTTTTTCCTCTTCTGTAGCAGAGCCACGGTGTTTGTGGTCGGGAGATAAGTATCTGGCACAGATGACGCATACGGCGCGATATATATCGGAGCAGAGTGAACATACGAGGATCACTTTTGACGTACCACTCGTGCCGACGCATTTGATTATAAACAGCCAATCAACCCTCGTCCGTGCGCGGCCTGGGTTTAATCACACGTCATTGCTATCATCGCCAAATATATTACGATACAATCGAGATATTTATTACTAGTATCATTATTATCAGGGTACTTATAATACTAAATAACTCGTGATATTGATACGACTAAACTGATCTATACTAATACTGCGAATTTTTCTTATTCTACTGTAGATAATTAATTTTTGCATCAGTAGTAACTGAAAATGACAAAATCATTGTTAAAAACATATTGCAGTGAGGAAAGACACGTAACAATTTTTTTGTTTACAACGAAACAAAAAAGTAACTACTGTGTTCATGTTGTACCATAAATATCATGATGAATCGAGCGAATGAACTGACTGCAAACTTTGGTTAATATCTCCGACTCATCGCGTGGTTCCACCCTAACTTCGTCCGTCATATTTCCCTGATGATTTGAAACCTCCAAACTGTAAAATTTGTTACTTTATCTGGTCTTTGGTCACGGATGCAGGGTGGGGGAGGTGTAAACGTGCATCATCCGCACAAAGGTACCATGTTCAAAGTCCCGTTTCCAGCGCATTCGAATCAGTCGAGGAGCGCAAGGGCGCTAGGCAATATCGAGTCAGCGTCATCAAGGCGCCGGCGTTATTAGAAAGAAAAAGAGAGCGCTGCGTGACAGAAGCTGTGGAGAAGGATTACGAGGTAGAATGCAGGTGAAGGGAAAGGAAGGACACAAGGGGGTAAATTGTCGAGAGTGGCAACGAGTGAACTGGCAGAAGGGGAGGGGGAGGTAGGTGGGGGGGTGGAGCGTTGAGAGGGATAGAAGCAGGGGAGGATGAGGAGTGTCTGCAACGCGGTTGGAATAAAACAATGCCCTTCCTCGAGAGATGCTGCTACCGTTGCTGCTTAGCTGCCTCGAAAAGAAAAAGAGGCGGAGTGGATGCTTGAGACGGATGGCCCCGACTTTATATATAAAGTTTGGACACACGCACACACTTCTTGGCGGGATTCTCCAAAAATTCAATGCCTTCCTCACGGAATCGGGAGTGTAACAACACCCGCGATTACATGGCCGCGTTGTAACGGAATACACGCCATCTCGGTCAGAGTCGTTAAAACGCGCGATGCTTCATATCCGCTCGAGTTGCGTGTACCGATTTTGCACGTCTCGCCAGCAACAGGTATTTAAAAATTCGCAATACAACGTAGGTATATATATATACATATATATATATATGTATTAGATTTGATTTATCGACTGCGCATTCAGCGTGCTCGCCGAAGCAACAAATAGAAACTCGACTGCGCCGAGCGAATAAACGTTTCCGACCCGAAAAATCCTCTTACGAGGAAGGTAAATGTGCGCACGCCGACTCGTGTGGCGAAGCTCGAGCAATGTCTCCGCGAAAGTTACAATCAGGGTATCTAACAGAAAGGTCTTCCCCTCTCTTACCCTTCCCTCCTCCCCGCAAACGGCTCGATTTCCGTCCGAAATCAGAACGCTCGAAGAGACTAGCCTGCGTCTGACTTGCCAGAAACGTTTGGTCGTCGTTGAGAAATGCAAATACCCCGTTGGTACGAGGCACGCCGTTTCGTCCCTTTTCCCATCGAAATGTCCGCAAAGCGTCAAATTAAATTTCACGCGCGACCAGCCGCGTACAGCTAATTTGTTGAACGGCATTCCCCGCAATCAAGGATATGGCGTCGGTTATTCATGATGCATTCATCCACAACAGCACAATTCGGCCCCGTTTCGACGCTTCCTGTCGTTCGATGGCTGATTTTCGCATGGATTAACAGCGCTCATACCTCATTCGCAATATACGACGTGCCGGTTATGATTCGCTCCAGCGAATAGCTCGATCCGAAAAGATCGAACGCGCGTCGAGAAATGAAGTACGTACTTGAATGTGGACGGTCATTACGCGTCCACATTCTTATTATCACATTTTCTATACCGCGGTACTTTCATCGAAATATACCGGTCTGATGAATGAAAGGACTGCGCAGTTTTTAATTTAATTTCCAGGTAAATCTCCACCGTGCAATCAACTGCAATACGTAACATTTATAACCGATGTTGACGGTAATTATTGCAAATGTAAAGTGATAAAAAGCAGCGCGAATCGGAAGGTGATTTGTTCCGTTTAAGGGTCGTGGTAGTAAATAATGAGAGCAAATACGTGCAGCAACAACTGTATAAAGATGATCATTGTTTCGCGACATAAAGAAGCCGGGTAATAAACGAGAACATCACGAAGCGAGCAGTGCCGTCCCATTTATTTCTAACCATTGGACGATGCCGTTAAGGCAGTTTACGATGGTAGCGAGGTTGTCGTTGCTGCAGCACGTAGCGGCCGCGACGCAACACGACGCTTATAGATATCCGCCGTGGCTGCGCGGCCACGTGGAGGCGAGTCGTGAGATTTCGCGGCTGAACGTGCTTTCCGGGATTATTGCCCCTGCGAATCAAATCTTACTTCCGCCGTTGCTACGTGCCCGCCGCGCAGCCTTCCCGTAACATTCGCCGATTTGGATTTAAAAACGCATTCAGACGTCGAATTGAGTTGTCGCTCCATTCGATCGTCGTCCCGAATAACATTATTCCCTCGTCATCAAAGGATTATTTAGAAAGAGCATTTCGCCTTTCAAACAAGTGCTACGCAAGTTTTCGTCACTTTGAGGCTATTTTGTGCTAATTTTACGAGTAGTATCATCTCGCTTATCGTATATACAATAATTAAATCATAAAAATATATTATGAGAAATACTTGCAGTTCTCGGCAAATTTAACAGAATATAATAAGTAAATGTATCTCCAGTTACTCAACTGACTTTTTTTTTTAGATTATTCCACTCAACTTTTCGTTGCTTCAATCGAAAACCGTCAGTGTGTCGGTTGTTCGGCACACAACTAAAATTTTCAGTTAAGTGAACAGTTATGCGAATCGACTCGGCTACTCTGTTTCTCAAACAATACTTTCTGTACCCTTAACTCGCATGAGTTGTCTCCGTGTAACGATTTGAATAATCGACGTTTCGTTATTATCGCAGAACGTAATAAAATTACAAAGTTTGTCAAAGAACGAACAACCGCATGTTCCGTCATGCCGAACATGGCGGTGGAGATACGAATCCATTAAAACGGTGAGTAGCAACATTGTACGAGCGGTAACTTTCCTGAACTTTCTCTCAGGTTGATATTCCGCATCGGTTAATAACGTTTCTGAATTTGACCCGGATTTAAAATGAAAACGGAAGCGAATGCGTCACTCGGAGCGACTTAATCGCGGCGGCCTATTCCGCGGTCGCGCACGCGAGCGAGCGTTTATTCTGGAAAGACCGGTAGAGGGTGTTAATTTCAGATGATAGATACGACTCGCCGTGAAAAGCAGCCACACGCGATTGTGCTTGTCTCGCAGCGCCCGATCTGCGCGCTCCGGGACGCTGAAAACAAACGATAGTTAACTCCGATGACAGGCCGAGTTAACCGAACTATTTTGCCGCGTCTGCGACGCGCGTCGCGTGCCGTGCTCGAAAACAAACCGGACATTTTACAGCGCCGGAGCTCGCATTGTTCAACAGCAGACATTTCCTTGCTTGTTCTACAGCGAACCGCCGACTTCTCGAATGTTCCGTCCGTAATTCCTTACGAGGGACAAAGGAAACTCGAAGGGCACTTCGCCGCCCGATCAATTAGTTGCGATATCGCAGCGGTGTAACTGTGACGCACACACGCGCTCCCATTAGACGGAGGAGAAAGAGCGCTTTTCCGACCGTGGCAATTAATTGGCCTATTCTGCCGTCTTTTTGAACAGCGCTTGTTCGAACAGCCCTTCCAACAGCCGACCGCTGACCTACAAACGAGTCCGATGTTTCCGCCTGATCCACCAAATTAATTCATCAATTATTCAAAACCGATGCGCGACTTTTTTTCCGTCAGTGTCCTCTCCAAACTCGCATTCAAACGAAGCCGAGCAAACGTGACTAATCGGAAGAAACACGTATGATCGATGTCGGAGGAAATTTGCCAAGCCGCGATTCCGCGAGAGTCAGAAATTATGGGACTTTAATTAGATAACGGTGGATTGTGTTTACCGCGATTTTATCGTGCGGAGTTTGCATATTATATAACCGGCGGGCAAGGGTGGAAAGCTCGGTAACTGGTATTAATTTACGAGCACGCGTCAACGTTTGTTTAACGCATTGCTGAATTTCCGGAATATTCATGACGTCGGTTTCAAGGGATTGTCCAGCGTCAAGCCAAAACTTTATTTGCAAGAGGGAAGAAAAATATTTGCCGATTCGGCCATTCATGTTTGGTTGACACATATGTTTTCCGTTTCACCGATCGTTTCACGTCCGACAAACACGCGACGCGGGAACATTGTGCCTCGCATCTTGTTCCGATCATGTTCGTTACGCTTTGATTACGCTGGTTAGACGCCGGCGAACGCAACTGAACGAACCAACATTTAGCGCGAGTTAATAATCTGACGTATTCGAAGAACTTAATTGGAACGAAGTGACTGATTTGTCTATTTCATTTTATCTTTGCTACGAACTGTTTGTCATTTTCGTTTAGTGGCGCAGGAAATTTGGTCCATTGAAAATTATAAACGCCAGGTTAATTCCATCGATCAACAAAAAGTAGTCGCACATTGTCCAAGTCGAATAAAGGGATGCTGTTGTCAGCGCTGCGTAATTTGATTTCGTCGTTATTCGCATTTTGATCAGTTTCGGCACCATCCCGCGAGATAATCAACGCGGTTTCATTAAAAAGTACATAACGAGCCGCGTTCAAGTGGCAGAGCTGCTGGGTCATGATTTTCAAACGACGGCGATAAATTGGTAATTCGTCGCTTTTTCGTGAATTATCGGCTTGCGCTTTTAATTAAACGGTATAAAAGCGTCCCACTCGGGCGTATGGTTTAGCGGCTGTATACACCCGGGCAAATTACCATTTGCGCTCGTCATCTTTCATTGTTTTCCATTACGATGGTGTGAAAATGAGGCGATGCAATGAGCAATAGTATTCTACCCTGGAACGAATGAACTGTGCGTTTAATTGCGCGGAAGAAAGTTGAGCCGCGAATCAACGTCTTTCATCAACTCATTATTTTTCATCATCTCCGTGTTTTTTTTCGCTTTCGCCACACTTATATACACGCGAGAATACTTCCCCTCGCCAACATTTTGCGAAATACCAATTTGGCGCGAATTATTCTGGCGAGGTGAAATTTCGCGTTATTTTGCTTAAATTGCGATTTCGAGAAGGATTATGTATGCGAACATTGTCTGAAGAAGAATCGGGAACGGCGGTGTGCTAAAGTTAGTATGTACGTAGGTACATAAATAAATATAAGCCTGGTATAGAAACAGCTGCGGCGTAGACTGGCCACCTGTAATCAGGCGGATGGTAGCGCAGCCACCTTCGGCAGGAAATTCCTTGCCGTGTTGCATGCTTGCAGCGAGGTGACATTATCAATGATTGCTTTAGCACTGCTTAATGAACCAGGCCGTGCGCAATATTTCATGTCAGGATTACGATTTATCTTCCTTTTTGCAATTAGCCTCTAACATTCATGCAGCCACGGCTATTTTATTCCTTTATAATCAGACTACAAATATGTTAAAGTTGTTCCACTTCGGCGGACACCTGCGACTCTAACGGCCGCGAAAACCGAACGATTCGCGGTTGCAAATTAATAACGTCTTACGCATCCGGCAAAGTCTTATTACGCGAGTTTTCAAGAAGATTACGATCCCCTGTCGCAGTCACACGCGAGATATTCGCTTCTAAGTGCAGCGGAGCATTCGCGCGAAGGGACGAGACACCGTTGTTCAGAGTCGCACAGCTACGTCGGTTGGAGCGCTGCTCCCGAACAAACTGCAACCTGCGAGGCGGCGATGAATAATTCATCAACGCCGTGGAATTCGGCGCGAGCTGCGCCAAAAACAATCGCGCCGCGTAATTGCGTCCCACGTGACAACATCAAAGCGAGCCCTGTCTCGCGTTCGTGCGATGGTCCCGCGTTCGTGGGCGAGCGGACATTCGAGTAGGCTCGTGAGCCTGCACAGAAAAGGATTAACAAGGTGGCTCACGGATAGGTCCCGTCTAATGTGCCCCGCTGCGTATTTACGGCTTCGGTCGCGTCCGTCGCAAGTGGCGTTAGGCCAGGTGGAGACGGAGGGAAAGGGATGGAGAGGGGAAGGAATCGGAGAAAAAGAGAGAGACGGCGAGGGGGAGAGCGGGGAGGAAATTCCGTACCACCTGCCATATGACGCCGGTGCGGAGCGGCGAATAAAAAGAGGCAACGAGAAACCCGTTTGAGATTTAGCGATTGGCGGGTGGTCCTCGTGGTGGAGGCGACCGGTAGCGCCGCCGCCATCCGGGGTAAAACCAAAGAGACCGTCGGCGCTCGCGCCAATTAACCAGCTTTATTGCTTAATGAACTAGCAGCGACGCGACGAATGGCGATACGGTTGATACACTGGAAAAACTACATGGCTTATTTCCCGGCCCGCTTCACTCCCGCCGGCGAGAATTCCCATCGGCTCTCGTACCCGCGCGCTACTCGGCGACTCCGCCGATTGATTTGTTGGCTGAAACTGCGTCATGAACTATGGATCTCACGGGCGGAAAGAAAAGTCAAGGTTGAGCGAAATCTATTATCGTGAGATAATCAGCGGAGTCGCAGATCGATGGATCCCGCAGCCGTAACTGGTGCAATTAGCGGAAATTTATCCTCGTTCATTGTGCAACGGTCGCTCGACTGGCATCCGGCATTATTCTCCCTCGCGGGAGCCTCTCTCGTTCGGCGATATTCACTTCGCGCGTAATCAATAAGGCCTCTGTGCGTCGAACAAATTAAGAAAGTTCGACAGTGTGCCCAACTACGGTTATCGCGTTACGCATAATCACTCGCACCCGATTGCAATTTGGATAAATATCGCGAGCGACAAGTTTGGATACACTTTCCGGTTAATTTTGCCCGAGCCAATCAGAATCATTGATAAAAAAAAAAAAAAAGAACGCTAATTCCGGTACCGTTTACCACGGCGGAGTCGTAAGAGGTCAAACGCGCATAGTCGCGCCGGGGAGAAGGTCAACGGAGGACACGTCCCTCAGAAGGGCGATGGCGTCGCCATATGCGACGTCTGGGCTCGGACCGGGATGCCGCCGAAACCGCATTACAATTTCTATCCGTGATCGTTTATCTTAAACGTTCGTAATACACACGCGATATACGCGGCTCTGGCAAATCACAAGACGCGTGGAGCTGACGGCCCTGGCCGAACTTTGTAATTACGTTAAAGGGATAATTCCGCTCACCGTGCACGCCAGTGATTAATAGGGTAAAGGGCTCTCCCGTTGCAAATGCGGACAAGCCGATGTCTGCATACATTCGACCGCGAGTTTGCCGTGCCCGAGTGAGCATAGATGTGTATCAGCCCCATGATTGAATTGACTTCGACGTGCCCGGCTGAGGCAACATTGACTCGCCCTGGAAACGCCAGAAATTTACAAACCTCGCGGTCAAGACGAACCGGTGTCTTCCGACACGCGGAATAAGCGATTCGGATGCTCCGGATTTATCGATCGCCGTTGAAGCACTACTCGTTTCTCTCGCTGCAGCGCAGTCACACTTACCTGGAAAGAAAGAGAAATGGTCGACTGAGAAATATTGCATAATTGAGAACCAGTTGGAAGGATCTTGCGCGGCAAGCGAGCTAAGTAAATTGCTACAATTAAGAACCTTTTGAGCGGATCGCGAAAACATTAAACCCCGTTCATCCTCGACAGCGGGAGGAATTGGAACTCGGCGAAACTTTATTACTGTTATGACGTAACAAATGAAATAACGAATTCCCAGTCGCGATCAGAAATCCCACGCATACCTTGGGATATATTTTCCGCACCGTGGTCGAATAATACCCGGCCTTGCCAATGCGGTACATTAACGAGTAAACATCGTGCATATAAAAACTGTATTTCCCGACAATTTGCATGGAGGGCGAACGAAACTTCCGGTCGAAAATGCATTACACCGGGCTTCGCAGGGATTAATCTGCAAACGAGATGTGGAGAGTGAGCGCGCACCGGTCACTGGACGAGGACTGAAATTTATCAATCGCTTTTCCAGCATATACTTTTCCGGCGGATATGTGCACTCGCGGGCAGGTTGAAAATGGGCGGTGGGTTTCTGAGCGGGCCGATCCCGCTAGGCCCGAGTGTGATGAACAATGAAGCTCGCTGCCGACAATAGCAAGAGCTTCACATGCAAGATATAGAGTTAACCATCCGAGCACGATAATGGCACAAGAGGCAACCGTTACAGACCTCTCGCATGCCGGCTGACCATTGGCCCGTGGCGCGTGCTTTGAGCCGCATCGCGTACTTCTGCGGTATCGTATTCCTTCCTCGACACGAATTGCGCAGCAAAATCACCACTCGAAATTGGGATTATCCTAAAATTACCTTTGTCCGTGCCGGCGACGGAGATCACGATCCGTACCAGAGTACAGACGCGGGGATAAGCCGGGGCGTTGATGGCGCTTCGACACGCAGCGCTCCGAGCTTTACGACACCGTACATTTTATTCCACGCCGGCTGTACCGACACTGCCACGTGAAACATTAATCCATCCTTTCTTTACTACCCGGCAATTGAATCAATTTCGTGAAATAATTCATTCCGTCTCAGAACGATTGTTTTTTCAAGTATCCGAACTAGCATAGCCAACGCAATTCGCGAAATAGAATAAAAGGGCAACGTTAAGTAAAAACGTTATTATTTGCTAGAGCGAGGAATTTCCCGTATAATCGTAAGCAGTGGAGCTGATTCGATTAGAAATGAGGGGCGGGAGCGAACGAATGTAAAAGCGAAGAGGAGACGCGAAGGTTCCAGAAAGCGAGATTCGGGAGCGATCCCTTGCGTTAATTTTCCGTCGTGTAACGCGGGATCGATACACGACCTTCCATCCCGAATCAATTTCAGCCGGAATGCGGCAGCACGTCAAAAATCACACTCAGCCACTCCCTGTTTAAGTGCGGCTCGATTCATGCGAGCGAAATTCGCCGACCTTCGCCGCGCACATGCCTCACTTGAGAAATCGCGGGGGATATTGTGCGCCGGGGTGACTGCGCCGTCTGCCTTGTCTGCCTTTCATTCCTTTCGCGTTACGCGATTTGCTCGCGAAATTCGTCGAGTCAATATTGGCACGAGTGTGTCTCGTTGGCGCAGCCATTGAAACACCAACTTCGATCGACAGTCAAGATTTACCGTGCATGCACCAGCGGTGTGAGATTCCGGCGGAATACGCGGTTTGGGGAGGGGGGAGGAGGAGAGGTTCGTCGTGGGAAGATTTCGCAAAATCGTGAAATACATGGCGAGAAAAAGGAGTACTGCTCGAACAAGTCCGATCCTTCTCAAACGATCGCCGTTGGTAAATTAATTCCGCTAACGACGCTTACTGCCGTTAGCGGCTGAATTACAGTAGAGACCCACGAAGGTGATCACGGCCAGAAACTAATTTTTCCATCGAGGTTTACGATTCGACCGGCGTCCGCGGTGCCTCGTGGAATGATCATTTAAACCGTTCCCCGTCGTCCTAATGTTTAATCGCGAAAAAAGCAACTCTATGTTTTTCAATGGACCACAGACTGCGGTGTATTTTTAACGCGCGTCCCTGCGGAGTTCCTTCATTACCCGAGCCCGTATACGCGTCCCAGCGGTCCACAAAAGACGCTGTCGTTTGTCACCATTACAGCCTCGGACGAGATAAGGGCAGGAAACAAGAGGAAACGAATGAACACGCATGCGGCCTCCGCCGAAGAAGCGTCGTGGATTAACGCCGCTACAAATATTAATCTCGGCCGAAAAGCTGCGACACGGAACCGGGGACGGGAGCAGAGACGAGGAAAGGAGGGAGGGAGGGAGGGCACGCTGGAATTCGGGGGAACATGGCAGACGGATGGCACGGTAAAGTTTTGGGGCACGAGATCGTCTGCCCACGGGAACGTCAACCGATCGGCTTTACTTGAAACGCTAATTCCCGTGTGCACTGGGGATATTATATCTGGTATGAAACGTAAGCCAGCATTTCCAAGGTTTCCGTGATGAGAAGAGCGGAGAGCGTAAAGTTGTTTCGTCCACAACTTGTGTGGTCGGCGAAACGCCGCTCCGCAGCGAGCTTTGCGGTATAAAACGTTACATTTGCAAACGCACGCGCGATGTATACCACTTTCGATTACACCGTAAGTTTCACGAGAGTTGATGCGAAATGGTTGCGGCTATTGAATAGCGTTGACGAGGACGAGAATTTTAACCGCTTCTACGAACGATTAATTAGCACCAGTTACGCGCTTACGCGCATCTCACTTAAGCGTAACATGCGTTTTTTAGACGAATGATTCGTACATCGTTGTTCGCGCTACGATCAATCGAGGAATGCACAGATATTCACCATCGTCATTTAATTTCATAACAATGCCCGTCCTCTATCGATACGCAACGGAATGTCGAGTATTGCTTCAACTTCCACGGCAAAATTGGCCACCGATATCCATTCCGGAACGGACGGTGACAAAAGTCGGTTAATATCACGCGGTTCTCGTCAGACACGACTGGAAAGCATCTGACGGACCAGTTGCGTAAATCTCGCGTGCGGAAGAGGACTGGCTCACGCGATCTCGCCTAAGTTTAGCGTTTAGCGTAGTCGGCCGTAATTTCATTTCCATCATTACCAAACAAGTCTGGCGCCCGTTGCGCACACATTTACATTGTCACGTACGCGCCGCCGCCGCCACCCGCTTTTTATACGATCGCGCCACTTGGAATAACGAATCAGCCAATTACACGGTTTAATCGCTCGGCTACTTATTCGACGAGCAAGCTAAAGCCGGCGCCAAGTTCGCGATGCCTTTCAGCTCGCGCGTTCGGCAGCGTCGCCCGTCCGGAATGTCGAGCGGGGCGTGAGACGCGTATCGCCAAGGCATTCATGATCGATTACAATCGCCGTTAATTACAACGCTCGCCACGGCGATCGTTATTCCAGGGCGAAAGGGGGAGACGAATCGATGGCAGTGGAAACGAGAAGGGCAGGTAGAGGAGGGGGGAGAGGAGGAGAGCAGGGAGAGATTAATGTAATTAAAATAAAAGAAGCTGGAGAGTTCTCGCTAAAATATGATTTACCCGATCGAGCAGCGATTTTAATCTGCCGATGAACTTACCATTTTTTTGCCATCGGTTAGGTTAGGTTAGCACATTCAGCCGGTTAAAACGGGCGGTGATTGGCTCTTGGCTACCACCGAACGACGAACCTTTGTGCCCCGAGTTCCGAAATTCAATTGCCAAGGTTTTTCTGACATTGGTTTTACAATGGCGTACTTTGTTATAAAGGGAAGTTTAGAGTGGCGCATCGCCTGCACTGGAAACCGACACGTGCATTCTGTTAACACATAACGCTAAAGTTTACAGACAGCGTACATGCGGGTGGGTTATTCACTTTCGGGACGTAATGCACGCGTGTAATAATCTAATATCACTCAAAATCCAAGCACAGGGAGGGAACGATGGAAACGCGAAATTTGATCGGTACGCATATCAATCCCCTAACCATATTAATTTTTCCGGAAACCGCGCTATCGTGTTTTGGAGTATTTCCCGGCCGAGCGGGACAGTCGAGGAGGATCGCAGGACGATGGCGGCCGGGAATGAAGTGGTCCTCAGGTCCAATTTGGGTTGGCCTTTTTTCCCAGAGGATTCAATTAAAATAGACTGTTCGTCGACGAGAGGGAGAGATAGAGATTTGCAGAATTGAGTCATTCGATAAAAATAGGTGGGCGCATCCGCCTTGATACTTGTTCGACCGCTCGGTCGATGAGGTTTTGCGACGATAATTGAATTATTAACAGTTCACCGTTACGAATTCCATCGAAAAAACGTAACGACGAGATAAACTCAAATACCGTGAAACTGCTAAAACCGATAACAGGGTACGGTGCTGAATCGTGCCGCAATATTGCCGGCCTCCTCCGCGTAACCACGCGGATCATTTGCGAAGGGCCGTGCCGATCGTGCTCGAATCGGGGCGCACTTTCTTATCTGATTGCTCGTTCATTTTGCAATTTAAGCGACTTTGAGGATACGCGGCGAGAAAGCGATTGCCAAACTTTTTTCGCAAGCTAATCAACCTCCCATTGATTTCTCCGTTTTTTACTATACCGTTCATTCAAAGATTAAACCTGGCCCACTTTATTTTTACGTTAATATTACTGTTCCCAAAACCTGAAATATTTACATGCTAGGACTTAACACACTCGTTTAAAAATGAGAAAATTATGCCATAACTTTTTATAATCCATTCGGAGGATTACTGATGGGGTGATAAAATGTGCAACACCGAACGTCCCCTTTTAAAATTTCACGGCGTGTCCTTAAAGCAGACTCGGCTGAAGAAGTTGGTTAATTTTCCTACCGCGTGGAAAAGCGTTCGTCTAAGAGAGTTTCCAATTCGTTCTGTGAAAAACACATAACAGGTTTTACGATGGCGTGTTAATGTTTCAATTACCGCGTAACAAGTGCGCGATTAACCGTCATGCTAAAATCGTAAAGCGGGTTCTTTCTAACCTTACAAATTGCACTATTTCCAAACGATAACGTAACTGCACGAAAGAAAAGGCTGCATGAGAACGCTCTTTTAAATCTCTACATAAAAACCGGCAGTGCGATCGGACCGCGTTTAGTTTTCATCCTGCGAGCACAGCCAGCGTACAGCGGGAAACCCTTTCTCATGCGACTTCCCTTTTTACATTCGAGTATCTTAACCCGACTTGGGAAAAGAGGGTTGCGGAGTAACAATTACTTTACCGTCGCGGAAAAACATGTTTACGTCACCGGGAACGTTTGGAAATGTTACGGTCGGAGTGAACGCGAATTGTTTAAAAAGTGGTGAAAAGGCAGTTTTACCAAAATTTTCTCGCGTACTTTGTACGTCGCCGCATGAGTCGCGACGCGAGCCAACGTGCAAAAACAGCAGCACCTGTCGAACAGGTGGCCATGTTAATTACGCGCAAGCTATTTCGAGCCACTTGTGCCGTTCCTCAAGCGTCGGATTGCAAGAAGCGACAGTCGGTTTACCGGATACTGCGATTTCCCGATGACGAGCTCGGCGGTGAAAGGGATATAGCCGCTCGCACGGGCGATTATTCGGAGAGCGCGAGAAAGAACGGAATAATCGAGTCCGGGGTTGAAAGGGATGAAAAAAGTGTCATTAAATCGGTCGAATGTCCTAGACGAGGGAGGCGGGGAATCTGTTCGTTCATTTTATTTCCAATTTTTTCTCGCCAGGCGTGGCACGCGATAATACGCCGGCTAGATAAACGAACCAATTTCCCGTGGCTTAAGTCAGGCGGCAATATTGCCGGCAGTCCGTACACCCGGTGAACTCCGCTGGTTTTAAGCCCGGCAACAGACACGCGATATATACCGCGCGGCGCGCACGGCCGTCCAAGAGTTTTTCCCGCTCGTCTCGACAAGAAAGTCCCGCCCGGCTGCGACGCTCTCGACCGATTACTTTTTCACCCCAACTATTGTTTACTCCGTCCATATTTACTCTCTTCATTGCTCCCGAGAGATGCAATTTTTCGCCCTCCTCTGCTACATATGCGAATCGCCGCAACAGGAAAGACAATTGAGATCAAAGTTATCGTGTGTTTCTTTTCGTACTTGACTAATCGGGACTGCCAACTATTCCGCTATGCGTGTTTACTCGTATGTGTATTTCTGTTGTCGTTCCACGCAGTGTAGGAGAGCGAGCGTGACTGCCAGTGGAAGCGACGCTGAAGCGTCGACGTGACGGGCGAATAAGCCGGAACGTCGATCTTGGGCAGCATGGTGAACAAATGGAATCTTTCTTCGCCGATTGATGCAGACGAATAAAAGCAATGAGAGCGGTAAAAGCAGCCATCGCGTCGATGGGACACCGTCGTTGATCGCGCAGACGTCGGCGACGCGAGAGGCGCCAGATGACGCTCGAGAGGCGGAGAACGGGAGACAAGGAAGCCGCTGAAATCTGTCGAGTGGCGGAACAAAGCAGCTCCGCCGTCCTCATCGCGACTCAAGCCAGCCTCGCTGCCCTCAATCGAGTCACAATATTATCCTACTCGTTCCCAACTGTTTTATTTACCTACATGACTTCTCGCGCATGCTCGTCCCCCGTCGCGAACATTGTCACGGCAAAAGCGCAAGCGACTACGATGCCGAGACGCGGCGCGAAACCGCAGAATCTACATGGCGAGGAGGAATATGTCCCTACGCTTCCGAGAAATAAAAAACCTGGCAACGGTTTAAGTAGGTTGCAACTTTGGGATTTTTCATCCCTGTGAGGTTAGCACTCCTCTCCTTGAAAATCAAAAAAATACTTAGACTTCCGGATAGTTCTGCGATGGTTCTAAAGTTCTTAACTAGATTTGAAAAGAGTCCCTTGGAAATTTTATGAAAAAATTGAAGAAACTTTTGGAGGTGCATTTAGAGTACTTCCATTCGGAAAATTAATTTTTTCACAGGATTCCGAGTATATCTGTAATAGTTATATAGACGTGCCTGAGCTGGTTGGGTAGGTCTGAATGTCCGGCATAAGGTGGTGTGTTCACCTTGAAATTCCGAATCGGAGAGAAGTTTCAGCGTGAAAAAGGTAAAATTCGGTAAATCACTCCCACCACCGCATAATTCATCTTTTTTTTTAATATCTCTGCTCCTAATGATCGGAGGGGCTCATATGGGGGGTGATTCTTAATGTCCGTGGCGAGATCTATCGATTGATGTGTAAGACAAAGCTGAACTCCGAAGTTGATTTTTCGAAAAAAATTGAAGGGGTACCCCTTTGGAAAAATATCGAAAAATCAACTTCGGAATTCAGCTTTGATTTATACACCAATCGATAGATCTCGCGACGGACATCAAGAATCACTACCTATGTTGACCCCTCACACCATTAGATACGGAGATATTCTGGAAAAAATATGAAGATAGTGGGGATAAAACTGAAACTACTGGTACCACCACCGTATTGTTTCATCAAGTGTAATCAGGAAAGCTAATCATTGTTTGATCAATTACGAATACAAAAAAAAGATGCGTTTAATATTAATTTATTGTTATTTTTGGATTAAATTAACAAATAGAATGTTAATG
>JABFPT010000012.1:99991-111646 GCA_022817245.1 Nixonia krombeini | reverse complement strand
GCATGTTGTTTAAAATTATGGGACATATTCTGAATCCAGAGGAAATTCACATGCGTTACTTTATGGAGAGTCGCGTCGGGTGAATGTCAACGCGGGTGAACAAGAACGCCAAGGGGTCTTTGAGAAAAGTAGGTACAAAGGGACTCAATCAAAGGGACGCGAAAACAACAGCGTTCTGTGACGCGATGTCACATGAGATGCCGAAACCAGCCCACATTGGCCACTTCATTCATCCGTCCATCATTCGTTTAGTATGTAAAGAATAAAATATTTCTACAGCAGAACACTGCGTACACGTCGTCGTCGAGCACTCTGGTGACAGACATGTTTTAAGCCTTTTTTCATTCATTAACGTTCCAAAAATGTTTTGTGAGATTTCCAGATGGCTGTGTGTATGAAATACGTGAATAAATGTGCTTAATTGAACGTACATTAAATATTAACTTCGTAGAGAACCTGAAAAAGGTATTTGTTATTTAAATTCATCACATTCTTTATTTTAATTTAAGTTGTTGAACATTAAGTCTACGATTAAACGTATATTTAACACCCCTGCTGAAAATGATGTAATTTCGCCGTTTGTTCGATCGCCGTATGGTTCGATACGCGTGGGATCAGGTGCTTAAATGCTACGAGCGTATTTATACACATATCTTATACGCCTCGTAGCATGCAAAGAGCCGTGGAAAGGTCTCATGTGGAGTTAGCCTCATTCGTATCGGTAAGGAGACCAATGCTTCCATAGAGTTGTATTACACTGGGACACCCTGTACAGGGAGGATGGGCGTATTTGTTTTACTGCCTGGCTGCCAGCATTGGTTGAGAACGTGCTCTGCATTCTTGAAATCATGCTACCATTGTTCCTACAAGCATACATACATCTACACGCGTAGTTTGCAATACGACCCCGCGATCATAAAAATGCTTAACTATTCTAATTTTCTCCCCTCTCAACTACTCGTTCTCTCGTAGCCGTAAAACAAACACATATAATTCACCCATAATTAAAATTTTTCTAAACATATATCATCGCCGTGTCTTCATTCCATGATGTTTATAATTCCGAAAGTGGTACGTGAATTTTGTCTGTCTTCTTCATATTTTAACACAAGGTTATGACGGAGGGAAAATGATTGCGAATGTAGGATTTTGTAGGTGGTGTAATGAGGCCGCGAAAGGGAAGGTGGATTGCGAATTTTGTAATGCCAAGAATGTGATGCATCCTGAACAGTCATGGCAGTCTATTCGGAGACGCAGTGCGACCACGGAAACTGGAAACGGGAATAAAAAAGCCGAGAAGTCCGGCATTTTGTTGGATCCTAATTTACGGCTGGGATTCCGGGCGTTTATGTCTTTCCGATATAGGGTCGTTTTCGCGGAAAACGCGCGGCTGCGAATCTCCTTTCGTCTAGTCCCATCGCGGAGTCATGTGTCCTCGTATGTCGGGAACACACGACGTGCTGTGAAAGAAAAGTTCAGCAGCCTTATTCCTGCGCCTTTTATTTTTATTAACGAACCTACGCTCGTCGTATACGATGAACAATCCGCATGATCGCGGTTGGAATATCCGTTACGAGTCGAAACACGAAAGAGAAAAATAAAGAAGAATGGAAAAATTGTACCTCATATTTCCGAAGATTTGCCTCACTCGCCAAAAGAAGTTTATGAGGTGGTCTTGTTTGAGGCTAATGAGAATGGTCTGATAAATTATTTGAATAGTTTCTGTTCTGTGAAAGAAACAGGAAAGTAATATACAGTTTTTATTATTCAAGATTAAATTAAGGCATGTTATTGTCAATATTGAGATATCTAATGTGATCTAGTTTTCGATTTGGATGCATCATTTCATGATAGTGTAATGTTTGGAGGGCCAAGCGGGCGACCGGAGATTCGATAAAATTGGAAATTTCAACTTTTCCCTTCTTAAGGGGTGTTAAATTCTCTGTGAGATTCGATTGGCTGAAGGTGGCCACTGAATGAGATTTCCTGGCCGGAAAAATCTTCTGGACGGATATTTCTGTGAGTCTCTCGTGCAGCAGAATATTTCACTTTTGAAGTTTTACTTCAGTCCCTCCAAGAATTTTATTATGCCGTTAGCAAACAGAGCAAAACATTTTTGTATTAACATTTTATAATTTAATTTATATTTACAATGTATGTAAGCAGGAGTAGAAGTATGTGGTATTTTAAATTTTATTTGTACTGAAAATGAACACATCAGCAAATTTTAGAATACGTCAAATTCCACTAATATTTTTAAATTAGAAGAATTAGAATTCTGCATTGAGAGATATGCCATATTGTATAATAATTACGTGCTACACTGTAAGTAAAATATACTAATATTCAATCATTCGATATAAGCATGTTTTACAGTGAAAATAAATTCAGCCGTAGTGATGCAATTAAGCATTTAATTATTCAATTCTAAAATTATAAAGTAATAAAATTTATTCATTAAATTTGCAAATTGTTTGCTAACTAACGACCTTTCACAAGAAGCTTTTAAGAAAAAAAAAATTTGTTTCACTCATAATATAATCAACAAACCCCGCTTTATAATTAAAAAGAGAAAAGACTTTCTCAAAAAATCTGGAGTACTGGAGTTATTTACAAAATTAATTGCAAGAACAGTGAAGCTTGTTATGTAGACCAAAAATAAGAGCTGCGGGAATTTACTTATAAAGTAATTGTTTCATATAGTTAAATTAGAAAAAAGTGTTATAATGTCATACATAATCTACATGATATTAAAAGCAATATACAATTATAGTCTTATACATATAATTGGATTTAAAACGTTCGAAGTGACGTAGTGAACACATTAATAATTAAAACAATTAAAATGTCTGTAGTCACCGTAAACTACAAGTAATTACTTTTTACATCTGCACCGATGAAATGCTGGCAAGAAGTAACTAGCTCATCAGTATGCATGAACATCAATTACACGGAAGCGTACACTTTGCTTTCGTACGCGCAATTAATTTTTTTTCAGGTGGTAATTTGAAAAGTAGTATATCCGTTCATAAACATTCCCAATATGAAAAGTGTGTTCAGTGAAAACCTTTACAGTGGTATAGAGATATATAAAAGATCTATCAGAAAGCACGATTGGGAACCGAAAAGAAACGAAGCGTGAAGAACGATTCAATCAAAAAGCAACTGCTGTCTTTTTGTTACAGCCTGATCATTAATCGAAAGCTCCGGGTGTCCCAGTGTGCCCTTGTCCCACTCTCCGTTCCGGCCGGGAATCTCGCGAGCAACCCTTTAGCACATTATATTCAATCGAATGTCCTTCCGCAAACGACATCGTTGTTTACCCGGAGAATTTACATTTTCTCAAAGGCGACTTATCTAGCACACCATCTATATCCACGTGCGCCAGCCTTGGCCTCGGCTTCTTATATTCGACCACTATCCCCAGATATCGCGCGGGGCTGCCGGGAGGAGAGTGGCTGGGACTTGAATTTATAGCATCCTCGCGAATGTTAAAGGGGATGAGGGCACCACCCTCAGACTCAATGTTTTCTGCAGAGAAAGTCGGAAGTCGAGTCGAACCCTGGCCAGGACTAGCCGTCTCCCATACGTCTTGCTAACAGACCGGATAGGTATCGTCACGGTGCTCGGACTTGCAAGAAATTCTTAAAAATTGTACGAGGCAGTCGTGCCGCCGCCGTTTTCAAGGTCGCTTCCGCTCGTCGATCCCCGTCATGTCGACCTAAAAGACGGTCTCGATCTTGAGACAAAAGAGCGAGAGACGTCGTTTTCCTCGCGCATAGGCGGACAATTGGAATGCGTTATCGGGTAGATTTAGTTGGACGAGCGAGTCCCTCCATTTTCCGAATGGACTTCTGACCCCGCCATCCTACGGTCTCGGGGATGCTTTTTATTAGGCTCCGTCGGGATCGTTCGGTACACACGTATACGAGGCGTATATGTGATAACGTGCGTGTGTCCCGACAGTGGCCATGTTCGGGATCCCGGTACAGCCCCATTTGGCAAATTAACTGCGTTAGAGAGGGAGCCTGCATTTTTTACGCTCTTCTCGATCCACGTCGCGGCCATTTTACGCTGGATCTTGCGCGAGAAATGAGGTGTATTCTATCGCTCCTCGGGAATCAGGAGGATGAGGGATATTCCCCGGCGGCGGGAACGGGGAGGGCGGCAGTGCTCGTTTAGGGATGTCAAATCGATCGGGGTGTATTCCACACGTAGATTCCATTCGGTGGACCATTTTTGCGGGTGACCTGAGTGATGCCTTCCAAGGCAGCCAATGAGGATCGCCTTTACGTAACCGTTCTTCCGGAATTTTATACGGGGCTGAAATATTTATGCACTGGTATACGGAAATAAGAACGAAGACAAATATGTCTCTCGTGATAAATAGTGCGGTTATCTAAATATTTACATTTTTATACATAGAAAGTAGAATCGGTAATTGCGACACGCGAAGAACAGTCGCAAACATCGGTACATACGTGAACAGCAATGTTTCAAGATCTCTACAATGCTTACATTGATTACAGATGAACAGTTGCATTTTCATACCCAAGTGCACTTGAGCGAAATACATAACAAGTACGCGCTTTTAGTTGTACAGGAGTATGTAACGCGTGTATGATACGCGAAAAATGTTTTCTGCCGGCGGGCGGATAATTAGTGGAAGGCGTGCACGTTCGCTCGACAACTTGCATTAGTACATTTGAAGTGGAAGTTACGCAAAAGATACGGAAAGGAACTTTTCGCACGGCTTGGTACGTTATATTTTTCAACTGTGCAAATAGTTCGCATTTACCGCGCGATACGTACTTGTGCCGTAGCCGGGCAGTAGAGAAAACTTTATTTTTCATATGCCATGTGTACATTCGTTGTTAAAATGTGCGCACTTATGCGTAAAATGCAAATTTCATACGAGCAATGAAAGTGTGTAATATCTGACAGTAATAGAGTTATTGACATAAACGAATTGTTACGATCAAAAGATTCAAGAACCTCGTTGAGTACGCATTGGAGGTAAAGTTATTTCACAAATTATTGTCTTTGATATCTAGTTGAAAAAATTCGATAACTGGAGACTACAGAGAAAAATGAAAAACAGAAGAGAATGATTTATTTTTAATTTCTTTCTACTGATTTATTTTAAATTTATTTCCACACATTTAATACGCCAGCTTTGTTTTTTTTTTTTTGCAAAAAAAAATCATCGCTAGTTTAACTCTTGTCCGACGGTGAACTTCTATGTAACAGAGACTGGAACGGGACCACAATGCTGATTATTTCGTAACGTGTAAAGTAATCACACTTTATACATGTGATATAATCAAGTGTACGCTGTCGGTTTTACTGATGGATGAAATATTCACGTTCGATCGCCTGTAACTTTCTGAATAGGTGATCACGTAAAACTGATTTAGCAATTTGCCCATTCCCGGGCGCGATCTTAGTTCAAATTGAGTATAGCCCAAGTCTTACTCGGGTGAACCACTACTAATTCAATTCCCAAGATCCCAAGACGTCCTCAGAACGCAGTAGGTAAGGGGAGAGAAAGAGAGGAGGAGACTGACGCAAAGGTATAATATCGCCTATGCAAATAGCCCTTAGACTTAGACAGTTGAATATACTTCACTTTTGCGCTCTGTCAAGCCATGCCGTACTTCCTCGAGCACTTACAAATTCGTCATGAATCCAAAGAGAAATGCACTCTGCACAGTTTATTAATTTACTTGTAGTCTACCAAACAATTTCTACATAGTCGCTGAGACTAAAAGACTCATTTCTATCGTTTTAGTATTTTAATATTAAAGAATTGCTTGAACTTTGTTACGTAAGTAATCCTAATACGCAGAGTGTACGTGTATATGCTTGGAGAATAGTGAATTTCTCCCGATGCTAACAACGTTGAATCATAGGATATAGGAGTACAAAGCGTACAACTGCGTGTACATCGACGGAGCTCGAGGGTATTAGGTTGGGCTGGTTTTGCGGAGACGAGGGTAGGACGTTTGAGGTCAGTTCGGGGCGGTTTTTTCAGCCCCTGTACCAGGGCGCTCAATACCAGGGACTATCCCGTCGACTGACCAATGGTCGACCTCCGGCCCCCACCACGCTGGTTTACTGACCAGCCAGTCGATTGGACGAAAACCTCCCGAGGGATACTGTATCCAGCAAGGATACTCGTCCCGGATTCTCCAGCCGTGCTAACTAACCAGGGAAGAATCTATGTAACGGGTGTACGTCGCGTTGCAACACATTTCCCTTAAACATTATATTTAACTTTATTAAATTTCTTATGTTAATTATCGCCATTGAACATCTTTTAAATGTATCTCTAGATTTATTTTTAGTGATGTATTTATTCAAAAAATAGGAGACTATTAGTCGTTAAGTTACACCTGGTATAATTTAGCTAAACTATATTTAGATTGGAAATACTTTAAATACTCGTTGTTTACTAATTCTTTTTGTGTGGCGTGCGCAAACCTACACGTCACCAATATTGGAACAATATTAAGACACCCTATAACCACGCTAAGACCGTTGTCATCTTCCAAGCTTACACAAGATGATATCGGCTCCTTTCCTTTTCGTTAGATTCCAGCGTCACTAAAGTAGATGGGGGCTTGAAATCCTGCCAAAATTCAGATCAAACCAGACTTAAGACACCTTAAAGTTTACGTGTTGCCTCGTACGTAGAAACATTCGCCTCATTGCAAATATCATTTTATTCTCATTATCATTATTATTATTATTATTGGCTTTTGAGAAGGAAGTGAAATTGTATTGTAGCGGAAACATAATTTCATTTTCAGTAAAGTTTAACAATCATATTTACAGTACAAAAATGGATTATTGAAGCAACTATGGCATTTGTTACTACAACGAATATGTATAGTTGAATAATCCAGAAGCAATTGTTGAGCGAAACGGCTTTAATACACATTTCTTCTTTTCAAACTAGACGTAAAAAATAAAACGCGAATTTCTTCGAATTAGGTAAATACGTTTCTTTCATTTTCCCAGCACAATGGACGCTGAAGCTGCGTAACTTCGGATGCTTTTCCTTATTCGGTTTTTCTTGTAGAATGTGATTGTAAGTAGCTGCATAGAAGGACGGGGGTGGTTGGGAGGTCGAGATCACGAGGGACCTGGATCAAAGGAAGAATTATCAGGGTTCCAAGCGTCGTCCGGGATTTGGTCCCGTAGGAGACTTACCACATGTAAATAAGGACAGAGCTTCTGTAGCTCGCTCCTGTCCTGCGTAAATAACATTTTCCCGATAGTGACGGAATAACCCTCTGCAAACCATCCTCAAGAAACGTCTACCTTTCACCCTTCACTTTCCCAACTTTTTCTCCTTTTTTTCAAATTTTCCTTTTGGTCTGTCGACGCGGCGAATTTGGCGCTATTCCGTAGAATGGTAAGGATTTCCTCTCCACTTTAACCCTCTCATTCGTCAATTACGCGACATAAAAATGACCTCGTAATGCATCGATTGCATCTCTGGTTATTATACAATTTCCGTAAAATCGACTTTTCTTTTGTCTATTTGTATAGCCGATGTCGAAACTTCTCAAATACCCAGCGAAACTTATCAACAGAAATGGAAGGAAATACGGAAAGCGGAACTGGAGTGGTATTATCAATCGGCCCGACAGCTTTCATGAAAGAGTTTTCTTTACCCGTGCAACGCACAAATAGCCGCAGCCTCGCGATTGGAGCTATCGCTCTATTCTTCGCCGACTCTTCATTTCCACCCTTCTCCTCCGAAATGGAAACGGGGAGGACCAATATTTTTGTTTCACTTGAGCCTGCTCCTTTTTTTCCTCTGCATAGGCAGCATATTCGGTACGGTGGCGGTTCTACGTTTCAAAATGTATGCAAAAGACCAGAGCACCCCGCGCATCCTAACATGGTACATCGCGAGCTAAAAGTTTCCGTGATCGTGTCCGGAAGCGCAGTATTTCGTTTCCTTTTTATGCGGGATTTCGGATTAACACAAATGACAATTTTACGTACGCTCACATATTCCTGAAATAATGTGTCAAATAACTTTAGAGAACTAAATATAAAGTGCATAGTAAGGTGCATAAATGACATCTTATAAATTGAACAATGCTTTCATTAAATTTTATTAAATACATAGCAGTATCAAAACATTTTGAGTCGTTGGGAAAATTATTGGTAAAGTACCTGGCGGTCAAGTTTAGATATTTTGAAATATCGTGTACGGGAAGTTGTAGTACGTTTGCGGGAGACTGTACTTGAGTCCGGCCGGCGTAGTTACCATCGATTCGTGGTCGCAACTGTTTCATCGTTTAAAAAAGGAACGCCCCAAGTTCCGGCTCGGAGAGACATCTTTTCCGACATTTATTTCTGTTTGTCCGAGGGTCCGTGCACGAGTAACAGCGCAATATGGAGCCGTTCCGGCATGTCCCTTTACGCAGTCGCAATTCCATATCGTTTACGATTCAATATTCGAATATATTCTGTCTCTTTAACTTGTACAACCATCGTTCCTTTCGTGCTACGAACTGGAACACTTGGTAAGGTCATTTCGTTGGTAGCTGTGTGCTCGGCAACGCTTTACACAGACCAGCAATTTTACGTGTTTGTACGAAAAGTGTATTTTGCTGGTAAATTTAAAAAGTGAAATATTTCATTGCCATAAAGAAAGTTGTGTTGATGCAGTAAAATAATTTACGCAATTTAATGATCGTTTATTGTAAACCAATTTTTTTTATTGCACTGAACAACTTGTAATGACATTGTAAAAACATTATAATACACATTAGCACATGTATGAAGGCGATTTAATAGTTTTCTATTAATGTTCTTATGATTGTGTTATGTTAATATTAAATTAAGACAATGTTGTCAGCAAACATAGAACATTAATAAGTTCGGATTTTAACGGTCTCACAATTTCTGCGAATTTTTATACGACTTTCTATTTTTTATTTCCTTTTCATCCTCGATGACGCCAAGGATTGAAATATACACCGGCTCGAGAGAAAGGTAGCCGAGGAAAGCAAAGCAAGAAGAAAGGACTTAGGGGAGTAAAGAGACTTTTATTGGCCTTGACTAGGCGCCCTCCTAACGTTCTGCCGTTCTTCGTTTGCCTCGCAAATTTTCATATGTTTTCATCCGCACGGAAAATTAGAATGTTATACTGAGAGCTGCTATGAATTTCTCGGCACTGGGGTAAGCACGATTCAATTTATCGCCGCCGCGATAAAAAGTCGTACCTGTATCTACTTTCACACGATAATCAAGATTGTCAGAAGAGTATCGAACTTCCGGGAATTTCATTTCCTGTGCAACGATTCTACACAACGGTACATTGCAAAGCTAAATAGAAATTGTAAATAGGAAGTAACAACCTTAATGTACAAATGAGATCCTTTCTTATATGTGATTTTTATAATTATGTTGAATGACAATAATGTGGAACATTGTATAGTGTGCGTTTGGGAGAATTGTAAAACTTTAGTTAAGGTGAGGAACAAATGTTTGAGATTTTGTGTAATCCGAAATCTCAGAAAGTTATCAGGATATAGTTCGGCGTCATCTTGGCATAAGGAATCGTACATTTATGCGAAGGCAACATTATTCCATGTGTGGGGTACCTCGCCCACCGCGAGGGAGGAGATGAAACACATAAAAAACATATTTCGAGGTTCTGTCAGGATGGCAGGGTGGACTCAGGTTATAATACATCAAACCAGATCGATACTACTCCGCAGACTTTGCCTCTATTCGGATATTCGCCAACCCTCGTCTTACTTCCTTCACGATTTCTCCTCTTACCTTTGTCCCCTAAATTCGGAATCTCACAGACTACCTTGAAGTTTTCTTGGTTTAGAACAATTTACTTATGTATGAATACCGGGAAAAGTTAGCCATTAATTAAATCATAATCTGTATTTAATTGGTACTTCAATTATGTTGTTGTCATATTAAATCGTGTTCTCATTTGTTGTTTACATGTATTTAGTCAATATTACCACTTAAAGTTGAGAAATTATATTATTCTATCTTTTCCAATTCTTTCATTGAGAGCAATATCTGTCATTATTTTTGTGTTATTGAATACGCAAAAGTTAAAGGTCGATGGATTAAATTTGGAGAACACTATTGTAATAAAGCACTTGAAAATCATAAAAGTGATAATCCACTTTTCAACTCTTTCCCTTTTCCACTTTGATACGTAAAGTATTAGAAGACTCTAAATCAGATTAAGCGACACTCTTACCTGATGTGTTGCGTGCGAAGTCTGGTTCAAAACTGCGGCAGAGTTCGATGAGAAAAGGGGTAACGTTTTGCTCTCTTTTGTGTAAGTGTGACAGCATAGCTCGATGCCAGGTAAAACGCTTTTATGTACTACATATGTACACGAGCGACATACATTGTCACGCTGGCTAGTGAACGTGACTGTAATATTTTCAGAAACTATTAACACTCGATGAGCGGGACAGAATTATATTTTTTATTTAAAAAAAATCTCTTCCCTCCTAAGTTTTTTCCTGGCATAGTTTGCAATAAACAATTTTATTTTTCGCCCAAAAAATAACAAAATAACTACTTGTGACAGGAATTTAATAAAGTAAATGTTGAGTTTGATAAAAAAAGATCTTGGAGAAATCACGATAAAATGTCGCGAATCTTGTAATTTTACGGTGTTCCATTTTATTGTTCTTTGAGTCGACGTTTCTGGATAGCCGTCGTTCTGAAAGAGAGGTATCATATCTTGGACTATGGCGGATTCATGGGGATGAGTTTTGGGGTGAAATTCGGCAGGAGACGATAGCTCGTGCCCGATAGTGCATGAGGATCGCGCGGGCCATTGGGCATAGGTCAGGCAGAAGCCAATCCGACGAAACTTTCAAACGTATGATAAAAATTGACTGTATAGACCGTTTCTGCCAGACCAGTGATGTTCCGATAAGGGGCGGTGGTGGAAGAGGAATCAACCGACTGGGAGCTGCGTTTCCGACCCTCCCTCCAAATCCGTAGGATAATTCGGAGCTTCGTTGTCCTCGAATCTTTAAAAAGGAAACTGACAAGTCATTGGCGTTTGATCAAAAAATGATGCGGAGGAAAACGCATGGTCTCTAGGCATCCGGGTGAGGGATCGAAAATCGCTCCGAGACAAAAACCCCTCGATTGAGTTTCATGTGATTTCCTTCGAATCTCACGCTTCATGAAAGATCTACTTCTTTGAATCGTATTATGAAATTTTTCCGTCTTTGAAATTTGACATCTGTGCATAATAATTTCTTCTAATTCACGAGCAGGAGTAAATAGTATTAAAAGTCTCAATATTATTTAGCATGAACACTCAAAATTATTTTAGTTACATCTATGAGTTAAAGCCATAATGAAATTATTCACGTTCCACAATAGCATTCATTCTTATAGAAGTCATGCAGTAAAATAGTCATAACTATACAGTTTCATGCTGATATGTCCACACTTTCAAGTATCGATCTTCGTATTACATTATTGCGTTCTTTTACAGCTCCATTTTCCATTTTAAGTTTTGTCGCGTACTGCTCGTTGCAAGTTTTATTACGACAACTATGTACTATTTAACAAAATTATTAAAAATCACACATATATTGTTCATATGATTAAAATTTCGGTGACGCGATG
>JABFPT010000012.1:25973-42127 GCA_022817245.1 Nixonia krombeini | reverse complement strand
ACATCATATTTTGTTGTCAGGGTAATCGTAATTGCAGTTTGTCAAATTTATATATTGTAATTGTTATTTAATTTAATTTTCTATTATCATGTAATTGTAGACGGCTTTTTGAATTTTTATTGTAAAATTTTCAGTGCCAGATGTATAACAGATGCGAAATACTAGTGATGAAAATCGTCATACTAATTAAAACTGAAATTAAATTCTCATATCATACGATGGTTTGAACATTATGCGCAATTGAAGCACATTTAACTTGTGACAGTTGAAACTATTTGAAATGATTTTTAATATGAAGAAACATGATAGAAATGTTTGTGACTGCAAGAATTCACTGTGTTGCAGGTGTCATTTGTAGCACACAGGAATCATGCTCACACTGCAATACATACCTTGTTGGATTACATGCATGATTAGTTCCACGTACTTCACCACAGTACATGTTAATACATTAACATTAATCTTATAATCTCGCTTTACAAATGTTACAACCAGTATAAATGAAAGCACTGTGAAAGAATATCTGTTGTAGAATTATTTTAACATTAACAGTAGTTCAATGATCTGGTGTAAATGATTATCTTGATGAATGATTCAGTAGCGTACATCAATGCATTGTCCGACGGCGGAAGGTGGTGCCATCTACGGAAGGTGACGGGAACGAATTTAAATCATCGCTAGTGTAAAGTATATTTCCGTTACACTTCCGAAATTGCATGATCTCTCCGGCGTGTGCCAGGAGCGATGGGAACTGAAACGCAATTAACAGCCAACTTTGCGGACACGGTCGAACGGCAGAGTTTCCCTGGAACGAGGTCTTAGGAGTTGACACGCAAAATTTATTTTTTTTTTGTTTTATGAAGAAAAGTCAACGTTGTGATTCTACCGCGCTTTTGAGATGGAGTATTTGTGTCAGTCTTTTCCTTTTTAGGTTGGCCTTAATGCTTTTTAACTCTGTACATTGTTACTCATTCGTGAACTAACGCAAGAGGCTACTGACTGTTTCCACCGTTTAGTAATGTAGTGTTTTAAGAGGTTTTCACAAATAAAAAACATTCAAGAATGTTTTAGTTCTTTTATTAAAGTCAATTTTCATACGCAGGCTTTACAAAACAATAAAAGAGAATCAATTTAGGAAAAACATATTTCACTTTTAGTAGCAGATATATTTTCTTTAAATAGACGTATCTACTGAGATAATTAGCATTATGAATTGCGAAAACATTATTTGCTAAGTTGGCACAATAATACTTAATAGAAGCTCGCAATAACATTGTGCTTTAGTTAATTATAAGAAACACATTAACATAAATACTTTGAAAAAGTTACAAAGTGTTCATTCTCCTCAACGAAATCTAAAATAGCTTCTTCGATTCCCAAATTAGCTCGTCAGTCACATTTGTCAGCCAATCGTCAAGTTCAAGTTTCAGAAAAGATGAAAGCTAAGTAACTAATGAAATTTACGCTAAGGAACTTGTGACAGATGCACAACTATAAAATGACTAAATACACGACATTTAAATTAATTCTTCCGTTTTTTTCTGAAAGATTCGCTAACAATAAGAACTGTGATCGGTATGAGGAAAATTAATGCTACTTTCAAAGCTTGTTTAAGATCTGACGAATTAATTGTCAAAGTGTAAGGAAATTTTATTTCTGAACTGTTAAAAGTTAAACAAGTTAGAATTGCGTTGTTAGAGGAGGACGTGCTTAGTGGCTTTTCGAAGGTGTCAGTGGCGCGCATTGTGTTACCTGCGCGCGTGCTGGACGCTCGTCGCCGTAAAAAAGGGTACGCCACGTGCCCAGCGCCCTAAGGTTAATCTAAGAAATCAAATCAAAGTAGTTTTTTGCTGACGCGCGGACGATACCGCGGCAAAGAGAGCGCGCGAAAAGACGAGCTTCCGACGGGTCGCATCAAAGACAATATTCAACGGATACGCATATGCTGCGCACGTGCCAACATAAGGGCGCGTTAAATGCATTTTGTTTGCTAAATAACGTCTTAACGAAGTGCCTCGTACACGTGCGTACTTTGTCAAGTCGTTTGCCGAACTTTGATTAATTATTTTTTTACAACTTTGAGTAGTCAAGGTAGAAATGAGTTTCCTAATATATTCAATCTGTGAATACCATTTCCGGTTATTTCTTAGCATTAATGGTGACTTACCGACATTACTCTTATGAAAACCTTTTTAACAGATGTTTATTAGAACCTCTACAGGAAAACCATATAATTTGTTCAGAATAAAATTTCTTTTTTTTTGTTAGAATCTTTTGCGAATGGACGAAAATTATACATGAAACATAACGACATTAAATTTCCTTTTTAGTTACTTTACTTTTCGTTTTATATCAATTTAAATGGAACGTCAACATTTCATTAATTAGCGCAGTACGTAAAATGTTCCACTATTCATATAAGCGATGATTACTTATTATAGTAAAGTTAAATACACAATTATTTAATTAATATAAAAAGTGGGTTATAATTATAACAACGAAGTGGTATTAAAAAATCAACAAACTTTTCATGCGTATAGAGAATACGATCAATAACAGGCACTTTAGTTTAGCCGTTTATAAATTGACGTTGTTAGTTTCCCAAAAAACATATCAATTTGTTGATGATTCTCTGTTAAACTACACCATACGAAATATGATAAAGCTTCTTAGGGCCACAAGAAGAAATCTTATTGACGAAGTTATTCACTTTCCTAGGGTCGGGATTTCGTTACGATAAAAATAGTTTTCGACTCACTTGACAAAAAATACAAGCCTGATGTATGGAATGCTTAGGGAAAGAAGGAATTAGAACTCGGACTCTCGTTTAATTTTGGGACTTTATTATTTTATTTCATTATATTATTATATTTTCATCATACAACCAAAAGAAACATCGTACCATAAAATTGAATGAAAGTTAATGAATTCGCCGAAACATCTCAAACATGAACAAAGATACAAATATTTATGATATACTGAAATATAAAATTAAATCTGAATGTCATAATTTTATATTAAATGTTATCTGCTTATGAATAAAATTAATAGGTAATTAAAATAATCATGTATTGTTAATTACGCGATTTTTGTTTTGCATTTTTTGCTTGAAGCAAGTATAAGGTAACTGAAGTTATGTAAAGAAAAATATTTAAATTCACCGAAGATGAACTGCTATTCATACCGACGACTAATATACATACATTCAATTCATCTTCAGACATTACATCCTGTTCATTTCACTAATATACACTTTTCGACACTTTATGTATTCTTATTTATTATTCAGCGTGTCATTTTGTAAGGATAAATGACCGAAGAAACGGTTTATAATGTCGTTCCACCCACTGACTAAATAGACAAATATTTAGACACTGAAATAAAAAATAAAATAAAAATTGTTCCATGTATCAAGGAGTTGAATATTGATTGCATTCTATAAGTTGCAAATAAACAACTGATGTATAATTACCCAAAATCAAATACTATAGTGATTTGCTTTTCATTTCGTATTTCGAATTGTAGATGAAAAATATAATTCGTTAATTCAACATTTTTTATCGTAATTAAATGCATTTGCAAAAGGATTCGACTTACCATAATACATTTTACAGATTTTACTAAACGATTTATAAAAAATTCGTAAAACTTTTTAATTTTTTGACAAATCACTTCACCAAAACATGTTTCTTTAGTAGCAAATGAAAGGTGGCCGGGATAAATTCGCTAGCGAGCGAAGGAACGACTACGCGATCGTTTCGAAAGCGTCAATTTTCTTAACGTTTCCATCTCGTTCGCGAATTATTCACCTGGGGCAAAAAATCCATTCATCTTCCGTCATGAGCGAAACGCCATTAATAAACCGTAACTTTTTCTTTGGTCGCGTCTAACCGTCGATGACACATATTTCGTCGAAGGGGGACGATCTCATCCAATGCTGACCAGTGTTCCTTGCGTGCTATTTCTCGCAGCGTTTTCGTATATACTCGGCATGCACATTGGTCGCCCCGACGATGTTACGTCCCGGTGAACCAGACGGTGGTTACGAGGCTCCGACCGTGCGTGAAAAAATCCGAACGATGGACAATGTCCGGCAACCTCGTGGCGGAAATCGAGTTCCATCGATTCATGCCACAGAGGAGGTCCGGCGACGGGAGGGAGCGTCGATTATCGAGGGATCGCGGTACCTTCTCGCGACGACGTCATCGGGCGAACTAAAGAATATCGCAGTTGTAATTAAGAAAACGGAGCTCGCCGCTGGGGGGAGGGGAGGGCGAGAGGGTGCCGAGAGACGGGGGTGGAAAAGTCTCTGAAAAACGCGCGCATGACAATGCCGACCAGCCTCTCGTGTCTGCCTCCCTACGAGGTGGGGGTGTCGTAGACTAATTAAAAATTCCGCAGCACCCAAGACGCTGACTCCATCCCCGTCCCGGCCAAGGTAAATATTCCTTTTTCTTTCCCTCGCGTCCGCGCCGCTACCGCGAACTACCGCTGACCGTCCGCCCGCGCGTTCTGTAATACGCCGCACCACTTTCTCGCGCTTTTTGGGAACCGGCCAATTCTGGAGTCGGGCAAAGTGACGCGCGGCAGCTGCCGCGGCGAACCGCAACCGACCTGTCACAGTACTCGCGTCGTTGATAAAACGAATCGAAGTTTGAACAATACGACTTACCTTGCGCGATCCTGACCGCGGGCATTTTGATCCTCATGTTGGCGATCGCGATCTTGGCCACTCGGCGCACTTAATCAAGAGACGAGGCCGAAGGTCACTGGTGCCGCGAATCGAGTGGAGGAGGAGCGTTCAGAGTCCCGGGCGAGCGTGGACACGAGCTACGAGAATCCTTCGCTGCATTTACATCCTCCTCCTCTAGCTCCGGTGACCCGCGGCAAACTCAGCATTCATCGCCGGTCGCGTCTGCAGCAACAGTTTGGCGCCGGCTGGATTTCACGATCTGCGATCGCTTCGTCAACTGGCGTCCGTCCTCATGGTCGTAACGCGGCAACGCACACGTTGCCCACTTGTCAAACGGTCATTGTCACTAAACCCGGGGCGATTTCGAACTCGCCGTGTTACACCAGACGATGATCAGAGAATGCGACTACGGAAGGCGAAACGAGCAAAGACGCGACGCGGTTTAAAAATCGCGCGTGGCGAGTGCACTTGGCAGTCGGAATGTCATGTCAACTGCGAACTGTCACTGGCGTACACGAGTCTCGTGGCTGCACTCCAGGCTGCGTGGACCAACGCGGCAGCGACGACGACGATGGTCCAGCATGGGCCGTATCTCTGAGTGGACTGTGCCGGACGTGCGCCTAGTAGCGACGTTCGGGACCTGGTCTCGGGCACTGAGCTCGCTTCGGACGCGCTCGGTTCGCCTCGGCCCGAACAACCGAGGCCGGACACCCCACGCGCTCGCTCGCAGGGTAGTTTTCACCCCTGAGGTGGGGGTAACGACGCGCGCTCTCTCTTTACCGCGTTCTCTTCCTCGCCGCACCGCCCCCTCCCACCTTCTCCCTCTCTCTCGCGCTATCTCTCCTTCTCTCCTCTCCCGTCTCTTTCCTCCTCGCGCGCGCCGTATCAACTTTCTCTGTCTTCCCTTCGTCCCTTTCCCTCCCCCTCTCTCTCGTTCTCGTCTCTCTGCTCCTGTCAACATGTGTGCATGTGTATTCGCCGTGGAGAGAGAGCCGTTTCTATCTTCGTTTGACTCTCCGCATTCTTGAATTACACCGGGAGGAATTATCGTCACAATTTTCATATTTCTTTGTGTTTGATATGACCGCAACGATGGCTTTGTTGTGCAATGACGTTTGGAATACGTGTATAGCTAATAACGGGCTTGTGCTCAGTTGCTTCTGAACCGCCGAACAACGTTTTCATACAAGTCTCAAAACTGTCCACAGATATCTTTTATGTTCGTTTCTGTATATTTGTCAAAACTCATATACAGGTTTCGGAATTTTAATTCTGTAGTCGGTGAAGATTTTAAATAGAAGAATTCATTTTACCTATTTAGTCAAGAATATTTAACTCCCATACAAATTAAAATACATTATACAGTATTTTATTGATTTGGACGGATATTTTCATAAACATAATATGTTGGCAGATGTGTAAAACTGTATTAAACATGTTCAATTTTTACTTATGTAATATTAATATTTTTAGGTTTCTTATGTTAAACAAGTTATATTGACGTTTATTTAATTTAAATGTTTTACTACATTTGTTTTAGTTTAATTGAAGGAAAAATTAATTTATATTAACAAATATGTTATTTATTGACATGAAATATCGGAAATGCGTGCAATTCAAACAAATTGTAACAAAAGCAGATGTAATAGAAGTAGTTAACGTACTTTGAGGTAAAGAATATTTATTACCTAAAAACGTCTTGTCTTCTTCACATCTTAAATAATCTATTATATTGTGGACAATAGTTTAAATATACTCAGTTAATAAAAAATCATTTTCAACGCAACGTAGCGCGCAAGGAGCATATTAAATTTCTTTACAGATACTTTTTTCATGACAGAACATGACTATTTAAAATTATTTATGATCATAGTAATCATTTATAATTTACCTTATAGAAATAAATTCACTTTCTTGGATTAATTAACGTAGTCATTATTATTTCGTATTATTGCCATTTAAAATCACTTTATGTAATGACACACGATAATCACTGTATAAAATATTAATTTCCATATAACTATTAGATACAAAATATGTTATAACACAAAATATACACGTTGCAGTACAGCTCTTTTACTTAAAAAAGTTACATTTCATGATTCATTTAAATATGTAGTGTAAGGCAATAAAATACAGATAAAATGAAAATAGTAATAATGCGAGAGATTTCTCTTGCATTCATTAATATGCACTGCAAACATTACATTTCTATTACATAATTATTATAACAAGTCAATTAGCAGCACTGCTTTGCCAGTCTAATGCATTTTCTTTTTTTTATTTATATAATGGACAATGAATAACAAAGTGTATTTCTAAGTGGTACCAACATTTTAATTTAAGCACAGTTCGATCCTTCGTAAAAGGAAACAGCATAAAACTGAAGGAGAAAAAAAGAGGGAATGAGTAAGAAAGGATTCGAGTGAGAGAGAAAGGCGGTAAGAAATAGAAGACGAAGCATGAGTATGTGTTTATATACGTACACGACTGCGTGTAGCGGGAGGCATAGAGAAAGAAAAAGAGAAAGAGTGGGCGAAGAAAAGAGAGAGAAATATATCAGTGAGAGTCAAAGAACACGGGGAGAGAAAAGATGGTGGAGGGGGAATAGTACGAGAGAGATTGAAAGAGAGGATGAACCTCCTGCGCGTGGAGGGAACGTGGAGTGGGATTGGAGCGAGCGGTGTGGAACGCGTGTTTCATCGGCGCATTGACGGTGGTCAGCGCTGATTGACGTGGGGATGCTTCTGCGGAAATTTAAAAGTCACACCGATACTACGATTTGATAAAGTGATTGCAACGATTGGCAGAACGGAATTTCTTTCACAAGCATGTCCTTGATAACTGTGTACAATAAAACTTGTAATAAAAAAAAAATTTTTTAATATATTATTTCGTTTTTTTCGTACTGTCAATAAATTTGCACTATGACAATAAATAATTGTCATATGTACTTTTATAACATGCACGTTTATATTATCGATTTCATTAATGATTTATTACTCTAACATTTTTAGTGTATTATTTAGTATATTTTGAATTGCATTATATTTCAAAAGGATTATCTTTCCTCCAGACGCGTACGTAGGTGATTTTTATGCGTTCTGTAATTTCCACGAATGTGATCCATCGCTTGGCCCTTCAAGAGTCAAGAATGTTTCCCAAGCTGATATTTCCGAGCATCTTTAGAGTTGAAGAGACTTTTAACAATCACGAAAAATTATCCGCTGCGGTTGTCCAGGCCACATGGTCTGGACAGTGTCTTCAAAACTCATCCAATATGTCCAGCAGTCTCATGTTTCGAGATAATGACTGGTTTAATATTTTTACAGATGTTAAATCTGGTCATTTTTGGGATTTCTTCATTGCTACCAAAGGTTTGTATGAAACGTTATGAAGTATGATAAACTGCTAAACAAAATTAAGGTGTTAATAAGTCGTAACAAAAACATAACTTGTTGTAATGTAAAAAATTACAATGTGATATCATTTCAGATTAAGTCACGATCAAAAACTGAAAGCGAGGCAATAATTAATTTGTATAAACTTAATTGTACAATTTATTTTTATAATTTGCAATTAAAAGAATATTGAGCAAAAATGTTAAACTTTATTAATTTGTAGTAATAATCTACGGATGATGAACGACTACCTGTGATATTTTTTGAGAGATAACGGAAGTACTGCCCGAATACAAATGCTGTTAATAAGCAACTGTGCAAATAAAATGATCAGCAACCTGTTACGCCTTATCAGACAAAGTGCTCGACTTCTACCAAACTAAATATTTTTACTGCTTCGATGCCGTTTCAAACTTCTGTTTCAAAGATATCCCGTATATCGGTCTGAATTACACGGTCTACAACGGAAAGAGTTTTATAATTAACAATTGATCATCTCTCTTTTCGAAGGTCGAGAGAACTTTGGAAAATGCCACGTACAGTACCCGCGGCACGATTTAATGGACAAATTGTAAAGTTTGTCGCGATCGAAAGTTAATTTGTATTCTTCGCGGTCGTCACCTCGGGAACTTTACTTTTAACAGAGACGAGTGTTCTAAAATTGTTTTCCTTGACAATTACGTCAGGGCTGGTCAGTGATGTTCTTCCGGTTTTCGAAGTTTTGAAACAGACGCGTGTGAAATAACACGTATCGGGAATGCCGCTTCATTCATAATGAAAGAAATTTACCGAAAAGGAAATAACAATATAGCAGTAATAATACTGAACATGAATAATGGTAAAAATAGTTTTTTCCCATTTTCATTTGTTATATACATATATATATATAATATGGTTTATTATTTTATAATTGATTTGTAGTTAATTTATATTTTTTATACTACAGTATAATAAAATTAAGATAAAAGATAGTAATTTTATAAACAAATAATTACTATAAAATTTGGTAATATAATCCATAAAGACATTTCCGAGATGAGCTAATTGAAATTTCGTTCAGGAAGCACTTTAGAAGATATTATCTGAACCTTAGATACGATGTTATGCAAATGAAAAACTTGTTAAACACGATTTATCGTTACTATAGATGTTGAATACAAAAGCGGATCTAAGTAAAAGTAAAAAAAGCGAAAACTTTTTGAAACGTACAATTCCAAAATTGCAATAATCAATACCGTTTCTTTGGCAGTGCGATTACTGTGTGAGTACACATATGAGCATATTTGTACCTGAATACACATAATCACGTAATTCAGTTACCGTTTTGCACAATTATATTCTATATGACTTTATGCTACATATCTGTAACTACTTATCAGAGATAATGGTCGGTCAAAGTTAAATAAAACATAATCATTGTAACCGAAACATGTTAGCATACAAATATTATACATATGATCCAATACAGTATACTAAATTTTTAATTTTTAATTCAATAACCAATTTTTCAATTTGTTTTGTTAAACGCTTCATAACTCGGGTTATTTTTCATTCCTCACCCGTTTCATTTCCGCATCTTCCGCGTTTGTTCTCCGAAAGCGTTCGTAGCATTCAGAGACCGTGACAACGGGTATCTATTTCTCGTCGGCAATAGTCACGTATCCGAATGATGACTCGAGCGAGCCGCGCGTGCTTCGGCAACGTTTATCCAGCGTCGTGGCGTTAATTCCGAACACCCGTTACAGACGGAGGAGCGTCCAAAGGGTGAAAAAACGCAGCGTGGACCATCTTGGTGACGATGCCCGCTTGCTCCCTCTCCCCCCCTCCCGTCTCCCTCCTCGCGACCTCTCCCCCGCCCAACAACGCATCCTGTTCGGGGTTTTAAAGATTATTTTTACTTCGGGGCAAAAAAGATCTGTCTGGCGACTCGGAGGCGAGCACATGTGCGCGACGCGTTTCGTTGCGCTACGCGCGTTTCTCGCCAGTCCCTGGCGTCCAGCATGTTTCTCGGCCACGCATGACACACATGCGTGCGAGTTTGGTTTATGGCTTTCAGGACGGAGCGACCCACGAAGATAAACCGAGCGACGAGCCCCATGCCGAGAATACGTTACACGTTGCCGAGCGCCGTGCGCCGTGGTCCGATGGTCAAGAGATCACCGTATGACCCTGGCACGGCTGCGCCCACGTGGTGTTTCGTCGATGAGAAAGAGAAGTCGAGAGGGGCCATTATCAATTGACTTGTGCCTCGGATACTTCGCGCCGATGCTCGTTATATATGACGTCCGGCCGGGGCGAGAATTATGACGCATACGATTACCGAACGGCGCGCACGTTCCCCCGCGTTCGAAAATCCCGCAAAACAAGATAATCGTTCCGTCATTGAATATTAATCGGTAAGTAACGATCGAGGCGTGCGCGATGCTAATTCGAGGCGCCCTTTCAACGCTCTACACGTTCACCTATGATAAAAATTAAGACCAATTAATTAACGGGAGGCTCAGAAGACGTTGGCGAAATTATATTTAAACCGAACGTCATGCTGCATTTCTTTCGACGCCATCCGGCCTTTTGAAGTATTTTTTTTTTGTGCAAGTCCGCGAGTCGCAGCCGAGAGGCTGGCTCTCGTGCGAATTTACGCGTTGTTCTCCCGCATTCGACGTTTACGAACCCGGGAACGACGGCGATACAGAAAAAGTCCAGTGACCGCACACGTCCGTTAGCGACTACGCGCCGATGCGGCATGTGTGCTCGGCGAGGAGACAGATACCAAATATAACCGGAGACAGACCCCTTGCCAAGGGTGTTTAGAAGTTTGGACCTTCCTCTCCTCTGTCTCCTCTCCCTCTCATGACTCCCCCGCCTCCCCCGTCACCTCTTCCTGCCGCCTCGTCACCATCCTTCCACTCTGTCCTTCGCTCCCTAATTCATGAACCCTATCATATTGTTAAAAATAAAGAACAAGCACGGCCGGAGTTTTCCAAGAAACGAGACCATCTTAAATTCACACGAAAACGCGTGTGACCGAAATTCTTCCAATTTATTCCAGTATTGCTCTCGAATAACGGCAAAACGAAACAAGCAAATACCGAGTATTATTTTTTATCTAGTGTACATTACATATTTCTTATTCTTTTTGTTCTTTTTAACTAATTAAATTATGTCAGTTTTTAAAAATAGTAATTCGAACCTCGCATTAATTTATTTAATATGTAAAACTTGTTACATGCTTTGATACACATACGTTTTTCTAATGAATTATCATTCGTAAATAACGTTGGGGAGATGCTAATTCAATTATAGTAATTTACGCGACATTTAATGAAAAAAGCGTTCTCCGCTTTACAGCAATTACTTTTCATACGCTACACCTTGCCAATTACGCGGCGCGTTGTTTCATAGTCAATGAATCGCCTTATCTACGAATCTTGCTCTCTCTCTCTCTCCCCCTCTCGCCACTGAGAATCCACACGGTGGTCTGAAGGCATTTTTTCCCATGTCCATTTTTGCATAAAAAAATTCTCACCAGTGCATTTTCGCACGGCCTTCTTCCCTCTTCCTCGCTCTCGCTCTTTGTCTACCGCGCTCTGCTTTCCTCTCTCTCCCCGTGTTAAAAAAGTCGTCAGGCGCGCAGCATCGGTTCCAGGGGTGCGCGTTAGGTGCATTCCTTCGGTCCTGTGTCGGCATTAAATGTGCGTCCGCGAGACCCTCGCCTGTTTTTTTTCACGACTACTGTGTATCGAAATTACTTTGGGTAGGGCGAGTCGTAAATGACGGGTAAAGGATGCTTGACAAAATTTATCAAATTTGATAAATTCAGATATTTGTCGCAATTGTGTTTCTTGCATAAAAATAATGTGAAAAGATTCTGATTTCGAAAGATGTGCCGAAAACAGTTTTAAGATGTATCAATACCGTAATAAAAATAATGACGTAACGTTAAGTAACTCGTTACTATTTGATATAAAATATGTTTAATTGTACTGTTGCTGAAATAAATGCGACAATTACATTCAGGAATAACGGTAAGTCGAGGAAAGTATTTGCTTGAAAACGGTAAAACTTGTGTTTTTGACGTGAATACACATCTCTCGACTAATCAGACTGGGGCGAACTCACCGGAACTAGACAACGGATACACCTTGTGGAGGGGAAGCGTAAAAAAGCCTTACGGTACCCCAAGTGGCACAGATTTCTCGACTGGGCTTGGCGGATGGTAAAAAAGCGTTCCGATAGCAAAAAAATATGAAATATACTACTAGGTTGTTAACCGCGTGGGGGAAGAAGGCCACCCTGGGCGCTCGACGCGAGGGTCCGCATCGTCCTCCGCACTCAGCCGTGCGAGGTGAGCCGCGACTTTCCCGCACTTTTTCCCTAAAAAATCAGGAGCCGCGTGAGAACGCAAGTTGCGATCGCGACATGGGATTTTTATTTTTGTGAAATTCACCGGGGCCGCGGACTTGGGAAATGCACTTTTTGCATGACTTTTTGTCTCGATGGTGACGAATGGTTGCTCGCCGTGACGTGTTTACCGAACGTAAAACTTGGCAGCTTAGGAAATCCAGATATAAAATAATCGTCAGAAATGAAATATATAACGTGTTTTCAGGTAGATGATATTTTTAATACAATTTTGAAACAATTTTGGGAACTAAATAATTTGAATTGACAGTTTATACAATTTCAAAATTTAATTTTTTAATTTAGAAACTTCAATAAATTTGTTATTAGATAGCGTTTGTTGGAAAGTTTACTAACTGTATTAACGTTTTACTCTATAGTTATGTTTTAAATAGGCATCGTTAAAAAAGTTTAGAATAATAAAATAGTTTTGAGTTGAGACTACAGGTTATCTCACTGTTTACAGTTCATTAATGAAACTAAAACATTAACTTTTAGAAACGTGTCATGAACATCGTTGATAAAATACGAAAGTAAAAAACATGTATAAAAAATGGAACTGGGATTGAAAGAAAATTATAATACTTAAGTATTACCGTCTCACCAATTTTTTAACAATATTAGTATGGACATAATGATATTTTTTAAAACTGTTGTGAGCACTAATTACGTCAACCATATTCTTATAAATTTTCAAAGAGAATCTCTTGATTCATTGGAGAACTGTCTTATAACCAACGTCTTCGGAACATTCAGAAATAATCAGTATCGCAGACTATTAGGCTAGATTGTACCCTATCGACGTTCACAGAGCGGGGTCATCAAAGTCTGTGGGGCATCCTCTTTCACTACCTTCACAATCTTCCGCCACCCTCTTCCCTCCATTAGATCCATGGCCATTCATGCAGTTCCTTGCGAAGCAGGCCTACGGCGCTATAGTCTATCCACGATCCGAAACGGGGCCTCAAGCCGTTACTCGAGCATCGTCGTCGGCGGAAAGGAGGTAGAGTGGGGAGGCGCTGGGTCCCGGCCCCTCTAGCGGGCATATCGCTCACCTCTTCCCTCTCGCGCCACTCTCGTCCTTTTTCGGACGCATCCACCACTTTCTCTCTCTCTCTCGCTTTCTCTGGCGTGCAGTGCTACCCCTCTCCTATACACTGTTCCCGAATCTTATAGCCTCCCCTTCCGTGCACGGCAGATGGCTGGCCAAGGGGTAAGAAAAAAACGTGAAAGCCGAAGGAAAAAAGACGCGGCGAGGTTTGTAAAAAGCGATTGAAAAACGGACGGGGCCCGGAGGCTGATGCTTTTCGAAGCACGTGTGTTCTCTCGGCGAGCATTTTCGTGAGAGAGGCCATCTCGCGTTGTATTCCGCTGCACTCGCCTCTCCCTTGCCCCGCATTTCTTTTTCCCTTCGCTGCTGCCTTCGCGATCGAATTTCCATCATTCATCGCGCTCGCATCGCCTCCTTAATTCTCGGCCTCGCGACAGCCTCCGATCGACAAGATTGAGATTTTCAATTCGCTTCTCGGATGTCGTCGGAGTAGGTCCAGTGATTTGGCTATCTCCATTTATTCCGCCAGGTGTGACCTCGATTCTCCGAATATTCGGCACGATCCCTTGAAGGTCGATCTCTGACTTGGTGACACACGGTCGAATTTCTTATTAAGATTCAGTAGAAATACCGATGCTTTTCCGATGAACCATTAATAGAGGATGTCCTTGAAATTTCATATCGCGAATGATAAAAAACGGCGTAATGATTTGGATCAGTGTAATCTCTTCCCTCGTCTAACTGTAAATAGGATCTTGGGCAAGAACGCTTATGCTGAGTATGATCATAGGATGAGAATGGATCTCAGGTAGCAGGATAGAAATTCATGAAAAAAGGTGTAACTCGGAACGGCGATCGTAGACCAGCTGACCAACCGTGGGAAGTGGCGCTCCTAATACTAACCTTCCTCTGACCTTCAGAGATTTGTATAAATTGCTTTTAAATTGGCGAAACTTGCTATTTTCAAAACAATGAACAGGTACTAAGCTAAGTTTCGGAAACCCTCTAATTGGACTACTGCGCTCCCTCACGAACGCACAACTGTTCTCATACATATTTAAAGTTTGACATATAAATCACAAATAAAAGTGCCAATTTAAAAACATTCAATTGATTCGTCTTACTGATATAACATAATCAATATCATGATTAATGTGTGAAGTACGTTAACAAATAATCGTAGAGCTTCCATTGTCTTATTATGAAAAATTATGATCAACCTATAGAAGTAGTTAAAATTCATTTTCGTCACACGCAGGTCCGAGTTTTCATACGATCTGAACCTCGCGAAATGACCGCAGTTCGAACGGCAAACGCTGTGCTTTTTCAAAGGCGTCGGGACGGGCGGGGGAGAGGGAGCGATGCATTTTTTGCGCGTTTAAAAATAGGTGGTCGCTTACAGTTAACTGGCCAGGGGTCAGTCACTTCTCGGCGCGGTGACAAAAATAGCCGGCAAAATGGTAAAAAATGATTTTCGCTGCTCGAAATTTCGCGTATCACGACGCGGTACACCTATATGGCAGACTGTCTTATTTTAATACGTTGCACAGACGTCTAGTGCAACGGATATTTCAAAGATGGGTAAATACAGCGCTGTAACTTAAAACGTTATTGCGTTACTACATCCTGCATATTTCAACGAAGTAAATATTATATTGTTAAATGAATCAATGAAATCAAGACACAGCAGCATCTACTATTTACTTTTGTGTATATTTTATAATGACCTGTAGATTTATATGAATGTAAACGACGCAATTTTATTTTCTTTAAAATATATGTATTTTGTAAATGTGTAAGATGAAATATTAAAATGAATAGGTTGTAATAATCGGCGCGAATTGAAAATATAAACGTCTTCAATGCAACTCTATATTTTTAGCTGCGGCTTACTGGAAGTGTGCGATTCGTCAGATCCTCTATTTTCGAATGCCGTTCTTTCATACTCGTGTTACAGAAAATTCAAATCTGAATTTTTCGAGCGTAACCGAAATTGCATTGCGAAATAAATGTTTTGAAACGCTAATGACATTTCTATGAGAACACAAGCATCAGTAGTGTTGCAGAAATCGAAACTGAAGGAAATAAGTAACGATATTTGCGCAATGCTGCATGCGCAATAAGGCGCACGATTGTTGCGTAAAACGAAGTTTGGCTCACAACGTGAGCGCAGTGGCTTTGTTCACTTTTTCCACATGTCTGTCGGTTTTTCTTTTCATTTCCGCTTCGGCCGATCGCGAGGTCCGAATCTGCAGCGTCAGTTCGGTCAGATTTTTCACGGTGCCGATGCCATTATAGGGGGCACTGCCCGGTTGTCATATTTGCTTATGATGGACGATTCTTAGCGTCAAACGGACGCAACGGGGACAAACAGATTTCCAGGATGACGAACGCGTTTCATTCATCTATTTTACTGGACGCACCATATTTCGGCAATCCCGTTGATTATGAGCGACCGGATAGTTGCGCCCGATTTGACGCTCGGGCGTAACTGAAAAAGTCAGACACAATTTGTACAAAGTATTCACTCGCACGCTTCGGCGGAAAAGACCGAATCGCTGACCGATCGGTTTTCACCCCGCATTTTAAATATTTCTTTACAATTTTA
>JABFPT010000012.1:10074-25876 GCA_022817245.1 Nixonia krombeini | reverse complement strand
GAAATGTTTATGTAAAAAAAATAAGTAAGTGATAAGTGATTGTAACTTATGAATATTAATTTATTATACAATACTATAGAATTTTCAATTTGTTTTCTGGGTTTATTTGTACTAAGGCTTTTCAGAAGCAACGTGTTTCATAAATTTTGCTCATTTCTTTATTGAAGAGGGACATTATAAAGACACTATGGCGTAATGCAAAAATAAGCTTTTTTAATTTACGATTATGCGGTTACTCACATTTCGTGAGTTAACGTCTACAATGCCTTGCAAAATAATGTCATGGGGCGAGGCTTAGTTCAAAACCTGCTCTCCCGGCTTGACCTAAATACATAATCGAACAATATACGGTTTTAATAAAACGATAACGAAGCTTGTTAAGAGGCACGAACATACTGTAACTAAAAGTTTAACGTAACGTTGTATGACAAGACGACAGTTATTTCAATTAGACTTCGACACTTCCAAAATCTTTTCGTTTTGCATATTAATGATAACCAACAAATGAAATACATACTTCAATAATAACAATTCAGCAAATGTTAGTTATAATATTTTAATGAAAAATAAATAGCAACTTCTAACCTGAACGTAGATCCATAATAAAAAAAAAGTGGTAACTGTGACTTCAACGATTTCGAGATATAGTATATAGGTATTTATGGAAACACTTTAAAAAATGAGTAAAATTTCATAATATTGTAATTTGCAATAAATTATGAAATCATTAATGAATGATTTCTCAAATAACCAGCTCCATTCAAAAATATGAAAAATTGGAAACTAACAGAAAAAAAGAAATACATGTACATAAGCGTTGTATTAAAGGTTGATAAATGGCGGCAACGAGGCTTAAAGTAAACGTAAGTTCGGGATAAGAATGTCCATGAGGATCATCTCAGCAACAAGGAAGATCCTAATCTTTTGCCTCGTCCCTGTTCAGCATCCCTACAGCAGCCTAAAATTCAATTAAAGTTTTGATACGGGCGCTATGCGCGGCTGTGTAAACGAAAATTTCGCAAGGTTCACGTACTTTCCTTGGCCGCGCGCGCCGCTGGCTGCTCCTCCGTGTGTTTGGACCCTTACGGTGACTCGTAAAACGATTAGCAGCCGCGAGGCTTTCAGGCCCCGAAAATATATCTGGGCGGTTGGCTTATTACTTCCAAGGCGGAAAGGTGGCGTGCGGGAAAGGCCAGTGGCCACCGGCGGAAAACCGGACAAGGACGTAACGCATCAGGGAAGAAAGAAGCAAAGAATAGGATCGAGGGCGATGGCGGGAGGCGAAAAATAGGATGTTACGGGTTGGAATCTCAGAATTTATCTCGGCCGATTTGTCAGAATCTGTTGTCGCGCCGCGGACACAGCCACGGGGATATCAACTTCTCCTTCTCCCGCTTCCTCTTCTATTGTCCCGCGCCTACATAGCGCTTAGGCAAAATAGTGTATCGTAATGGCACAAAACGTCGACGAAAAGAAAAAAAACTGGCTGTTTGATCGCCTTTACGGAAATCCACGCGGCGTATAATAAAGTATTTAAGCGAACTTTTCATTGCGTTAGACTTTTATGTCCTTTGTGACGAATTTTATATGAATCATTACCTTCCATCGTTTCCGTAACTTGTTTAACGGTCAGTAATATTTCTATCGAGATTCTAATGGAAAAAGAAAAATTTTCCATTTCCTATGGGTAACTTAGGTCTGAAAACTTCACTGCAACAGTTTGTTTTTATTTGTATCGTTATTTGTAGTAATTAGCGTGAGGCCAAGGGTATCTTCGCGCACGCCACTAGTGACAAGAACTCGACCTTCTTTCGACTAGAGACCTACATATTAATTTGCATAATTACGTGTTTAATGTGGCCCAGGTGCCATGAGGGTCAGATCGAGTTTATCTCATTGGCCCTCACCTGTCCCATACTATGCGGGCTCGCATGGGGACACTGACCATCGGTACAGTCGTGCAGAAAAAACCTTGGGGACCCCTCGTGTCGAGTATCGTACAAAAAATTGTAAACAACAATCAAATATTCACGGCCCATTAGAATCCTTACACAAGTGACGTATAGCTGCATATAAACAATAAATCGGAGTAATATGCTTTGTCTAGAATAACGAATAAAACAAGCAACAGAGTAAAACGTCAGATTATGCTAAAAGTAGCGTCGATTAAGTATCTCGCAATAGAATTAAAAGAATGTAAAGCGGCACTTTTGCACGGCACGAAAGTTGAAGCGTCGTTGGAGCAGGCTAAGCAGCGAGGAGAACTCGCTGACAAATCTCGACGGTAACGAAGCTCCTACGCAAAACAATTGCAAACCCATTACTTTCTCCGGCGTGCCTATACCCGTTCGAATGCATCGATGCAGGCCGCAGATGCAACAAGATGCACCAATACAGGCGCGTCAAAAATGGCATGCTGAGTTCGTGGTCACGCTTTGAATGCAGAGGATGAAGAGAGCGGGACGCGATCCGTAAAAGAGGCTCTATATTACTGATGCACACACGCGCGCGCCTCTACATATACACACGGACAAAAAATGAGACAGGAATCTATCAGAAAATTAAATCGTTGGGAGATTTGTGTCCCTATTGTTATTTTTTGCCGTTGTTTTTCTTCCTGCCGTGTTATATGAAATTTTTATGTCCCTCTTATGTTTTAATTAAAGCGAAGAATTTGATATAGCATACGATACAATGACTGTTCTATTAATCAAGACTTAGTTTAATCAAAATCTCTTAAATATCTTTCACTCTCTTAAAATCGAACTATATGTCATCAATTTCAATATTAAACAGTGCTTTTTTTTAATTTCTTGTTTTTTTTTTTTTTTAGTGCAGAGAGGTTGGAGAGTATAAAAGGCAGTTTATTTGCGCGCGTGGCTCGTCTACATTTTTGTCCCGAGCATTTTACTCGGGCGACTGTACGACCCGCATTTAGCAGTGACATTCTCACGGTAGGTCCCCGAGCGCATTCATTCGATCGCTCGTCTTCTCGTTTGCGGGTCTCGATGCGCTAGCGGCCTCACAATAGGACACGTGTCAAAACAATTGGTACACAGGTGTACCGTTTGGTTGGAATCGTCGACGAATTGCTGGTCATTGCGACATGGGATTATTGTTTATCTCGCCGAAGGCTGGATGAGCAGATCTAGAATTAAAAAATGGGTTGACGTTTTACGAGAGGCACCGGTAGTCTCACACATCGCCGATGACTTTGCCATGAATCGTCGGCGAAATGCCTTGTGTAATCCGATTTACATTTATTCAACAAGACTCGGCTGATACATAGATTACATAATATTATCAATAATCGAATTTCCATCGACTTACTATTATGACGAACTTTATTCGAATTCACAGTTTCATTCTGACTGAACAGCTACAGCTAACGTTTGGTCAACAATGTTCTTTGCCGAAATGCTAAATTACATTTCGCAAAGCCAAACTTTATGTTTCAATGTGTTTTTTTGTGTAATTTGAACAATGTACCAATCGATGTAAATTTAATACCGTGACCTTGTGCCAAGGCTAAAACTCAATGAAATATTCGACAAACGGTATGGCAAGTCGGGATACAGAAGTACTGGGTTATTTTAAAACAATGTTGCCAAGCTCGCGTCGGTGCGGGTTTCGCGGCAACGACAGCGTTAATCCTAGCGTTTTCTCATTGTGTAATGGAGCCGCGTGCAACTTCTCGATTTGCCGTCTCGCTAAATGATGCACGCTGCACGTTGGGATCGTGTGTTTGAGCGACGACGTAAAGTGTCGGAGATCGCGGATGAAGTAGACGAAGAAGAAGAAGACGAAGAAGAAGGTTTGTGGGCGACAAAGAGGTGGCGAAGAGGCTGAGGGAGAGCGGGCTCGAAGGAGAGGACCGTAGCGAGGAGTGGGAGTGTAGCGTCGCGGCGAGGCGGGCAGCGGTGAACGGACGGGAGGGAGGGGAGGGGGCAAAAATGACAATCATCGTCATTTTAATAATATGCAAAGGTATATAGTCGACTTCTACGACGGGCAAGTGTGGTCACAATGGCGTTATATAATGACAAAGACACGCCGGGTCGACTCCGTACCTTTCGCTCGACAAAAGGCGCGGCGTAGGGTCATCCTACCGGACCGGAACATGTTTTGTCCGGCCTGGACAAATGTCACCGATAATGCCTTCAGACGCTTGTAAGTCAAAATATGAAATAGAGAGCACGAATGCCGTATATATACATATTAAATGGCGCAGTGCCGTACGGCGATACGTTTCTCCCGTCTGCTCCTCCCATATATTGCTCACGACTTATCTACCGTTCGGACCGATTAAATGTTTTACAGTTATAAGATGCTGGAATTAAAATACGTGGTGTTTATAATTGCGATAGGGTTGGGAAGAATAGTTCACAATCTGATACATATGAATACATAGTCTGCAACATTATAATTATCTGTCGTTGAGAATTCATGGTTCATACCACTATCGTTATTACTTTTCACGGAAATACGAATTTTTCCCGATTTGCGCACAATGGCAATGCAGTTGCGTTATTATGCTCTAATGATATTTCAATGCTTTATATATTTGAAGTATTGTAACGTTCCACGGGCTATTACTTAGAGAGCTTGACGTTTCTCTGGGCTCGTGCCTCTTTCTTCCCACACACATACACAAAGAAAGATAGATCGTGAAAGATCACTCGGCGAGGATCGTCCGCGCACAGTAAGTGAGATAGTAACCACACTAAAGAAGATCGATGCTAATAATGATACTAATTACCATCAAGTGGAAGATGAATTCCACGCGCAAGATATTATCTCATACGTGTGTACCTATGAGCGCATGTTGATTTCCACAATTTTATGTGGAATCGCCCTCTGCCTCCATCCTTGTTTATCTCGTGCTCATAGTTCACTTACGTATTTACCAATGAAACAAGTTTTACGCTCGATATGGATGATTTTTAGCAGTATATTGCAGTGTAGGAATGACACTTTAATAATTTATCACAACGAAAATTATATACATTATAAATATATTCATAAAACAAAATTGCCTTATCATAATACAACAAATTTGTTGAAAAAAATACAAAAATTGGAAACTTAAAAAATGCGTGAAGAGATAAGTACATTTTATTATTTAAGGATATATGTCACAACTAAATCGGTCTGACTTTTCCATAAGCTCGGACAGGAAATCCAGAACATTTCATTTTACGTGGGTTTGTATTAATACTTATCTTTACATATGAATAAATATGCCGTCATTTACATTCGCTTCTTTCCTTATGGGTTGCAAAAATGTATCCATATTGTATTACTTGGTGGGGAAAATGTGGATATCTTGTATATATTTACTTTCCGCTGCACACGGTAGTAAAAATATGAATTGTAAAAAAGTGTAATGAAAAAATTTCAAAATATTTTAAATTTCTTTATAAACTGAAGTAATTTTTGCGCATAATTCATTTTGCGTAATAACTGGATAATGAGAGGAATGGAACTTTGACTCATTTTTCCGCTGATGACGTTTCGTATATTGTCATTTTTTGTTTCACATATGAAATAACTTTTGAGTCATCTCCACCGACCATTCGTAGTTCATCAGTGATCGTGATTGAAAAAATGGAAAGGCAACTTTTAGCCGATGTCATGTTGAAGTATTTAACAAAGTGCCAATTCTGTGACCTCGTAACAAGTCACCGCGTGACAATACGTATGGACGAATCTGCATAAATTTACATATTTCGCTTGATGAAGAGGCCTGAGGACTTAATTAAAATAATAGTTATGGAGGAAAAGATGGGAACTAAGAATGCAAAATATGATGGAAGTGAAAATCGAAAAGTCGAGGAATCACTAAGGATATTCGAGGGAAACATGTAACGAGATATATTACAAGAACAATGGATAAATTATTGTTACCAAAAACATTCTCAGTCGAACCATAACTTCATATGCTGATACAATGTGAACTACCCTTCAAATAATAAAGACCATGTAATAACTACACCATGTACAACGCCTTCACATATGGTAATAGACATCACAATTTTGACAAATGCTGCATGTAATGACTAAGCAGTTCCTAAATATATCATTGCATCTTTGTTGCAGTAAGTGTAAATATTTAACGCGAGTAATGAAAATGTCGGTCAGCAGAAACTCGTGCAGGATGACTCCGCGTGTCAGATGCTGCTTAAAAATTCCGACAATACTTCCCCGGGCTCCGAGTACATTTAAATGTATGTATTCATACGCCCGTGTATTGCTTCGACGAGAGGTGTGGTCAAAATTATTCAAACTGACCCGGACTCTTTTTTTACGCTTTCAGTCTGGGACACTTTCTAGCAGCGCCGCGTCGCACCCACGTACGCAACACTTCTTTCAAGCCCGCGCGATTGTCCGCCGCGCGCGGACCCTCTCGGGACGCGATGATTGGATCTCTCCGATTTTACGTTCGTGACACGAGAGAGAAAGACGGAGATGAGCAGTTGTGGCAGTCAAAATTATAATTGTTAATACTGCCGTGAACGCAGCGCTCATTTTGTACGCGTGGACCATAAAGTAAGATGTTTTTGCCGAGGCGATGCTGCGTAACATCGAGCTTAGTAATCCTTTACGCCTCTACGTGACTTTCGCGTAACTTCGAAGATTAATTTAACTTTTAATTACAAAGAATCGCGAAGTATAAATTGAAGAAATACGTTTCGAATTTGTTTGAACTTTTCTTCCAGACTCGTTTTACAGCCGACAGTTGTAACTGTTTTCCAGCAACCCTTTGCTATAACATTTTTAATTTTGTCGCAAAAAATATACATGATGCAGTACACGTTGGAAATTTAATGCACACTTTGCGCGATAACAAGTATATAATTGTATAACAAAAAATTGGTCATACAGTGCGGTAGTAAAAATTGTCGTTTTTTAGTCGTTCGCCAATTTGCGTGAATCCATGTAAAAGAGTATCCAAAAAATGAGTGTTTGAAATGGATTGAAAGATAGGTACGAGATTATTTTCCACGAAGCAGTATTAACTTTCCAACAACGGCAAGGCTTGCATTTAAAGGCGCCTCAAGTGCAACGTTAATAACGCTATTTCCCAATTCCTCATTTAGCCGTTTCTAGTATAAATATTATTTTCCGTCCATCTCGCGTCGGTTACTTCACAGAGCGTAAATCACGAGAAGCGGTGAAAGGAGAGGGAGTTGGCGCGAGAATCTCCCAGCGGAATGGTCGGCGAATGACATTCCCCGCGAAGCCGAAAATCGTGTTTATCCTCGTGGCGGTGAAAAAAGCCACTGGCCGTGGGGTGACTGGCGGAGCCAATCGATCAGCATTGGCGCTTTTTCCGCTAACCATGTGTCATCTTTGGACGCCTCTCTTCCGAGCATGCCCTTGCATACGGAACCGAGCTTCGGCGCCAACCATTCATATGTGGCGGCAATTTTTGTGGGTGGCCGGTCACTTCCAGCTTCCCTTACTGCCCCATGGCAGAAAGCATCTTCCCGATGGCGGCTCGCCTTTTCTCATGGAAGGAGGCACGTCCGCTTCACTTTCTCCGTGCTATGCGCGCGGCATGAACCATTTCTAATATAAATACAGCTATCGATTCATGCGGGAGGCGAGCCGGCGAGTCTGGGCCGTATTTGCCACGACTCTACCGCCGTTGCGCACTCACACCAGTGCACATTTTACACCGCCATTCTCCAAACACAACTTCGAGCAATTTCATCAGCGCATTCGCGAGAGTTTTGCAATAAATGTTGTCTCGAAATTGCTCATGATTTTGGTCATCTCTTATCTCAGCGTTTCTCAATGCGCGACGATTGTTTCAAAGGCAACAATCCCATTACGCGAGTGCGCTCGCGAAATGCAACATACCAATTACCGTCGCTTCCTCTAACAATGTAAACACGGTTTAATCATATTCGACCGTGATGGAAACGGTTCTAAACGAATTAATGAAAAGGGTCTCGTAAAAGGCATATCCAACGGAACGGAGCAAGTAGGTCGCATTATCTTCGCTAATATCAATTACTGCTTTCTGCAATGCGGGATGTAACTGACGGTAGCAATCACTTAATTTCCAACGGACACGTTCAAGCGCGCTGGTGGGTGTAAACTGTGTGAAGCGACGACGTCTCGGACGACTCTCCACTGCGCTCTTTCTCCCGTAGATATCCATCGGGAAGTTGCCTCCTTGTCTAAGCCGTGGCCGATCGCTATCGCCGTCTCTCGCTCCCTCTCCCGCTAGCTGCGCTGCCGAGGCGGCTGTAGCAAGTCTTTCGCACGATCCTCGCGTCAGCCACCTTCTGCACGACCTTTCGGGTGAAGGTGGTGGTGCGCCGGTAGGTGGACGACGGTCACTCATCGGCTTTCCGTGCCGGGAGCCGAAAGTTCATCTCGCTTACGGTTAACCAGGATAGTTGCAGTGCGCTGCGCACAGATACACGCTCGGATATAACGTATCGACGGGGAGATATACCTGCTCGATTCCACGCTAATAGTTTGACCCATTAAACGTTACTGTTTTACAGACGTTTATCCTTCCTTTGAAATATTGAACATGATTCGTTGTTTCTGATATTCTAGCCATTGTTATTATTGTTACTGTTAGTACGCGTTTATCTCTAGGGGTGTTTATATATAGAAACGTCAATGAAAAATTACATTTACCGAGTCTAAGACGAAATCAGATTAAATTCTCCAACTTGGCGGTTAATTATTAAACGACAAATCTGTGGAAAATTCGCGAGTGCCGAGAAACACAGACATCTCAAGAAATCGAATGTATACTGCACGCTTAGAAAGTTCGCCGAGGAAATATATTTTACAAGCAACTTACAAAATGGGCATAAGGACTGAAAACGTCTTTTACGTTTTGAATGAATCAATCGAATTTACATGACGTATTGGAAGTGTGTTTGAGAAATGAAGCATGGCTTTTTTTTCTTAATGGAAGGGAAAATTTAATACGCATGATCATATATGGACATGCGTGATGAGCGCTGCCTAAAATTCACGCGCGGTCATCCATTGTTGCGTACAATTGCGTGAATAGCTTTTTTCTACTACACGTGGCCATGAGTGAGTGTACTTGACGATACACAGTGACACACAACCGCACGGGCTCCTGCACGGTGAGTGTTGCTAAAATGCCATGCGGGACTTTTGGCCACGCATGTAATCACGCACGACCATGTATGATCGGCACACTTATAAGTAATGAACTTCGCGGGAAAAAGTCTTGTGTGATCATGCGTAACCGAAAACATCAAGTGACCAAATGTCACGAATATCGTTTAAATGTCCTTCCCGATAATAAAATGTTGGTCTACGTGTACATGGTCATACGAAATAACGTATGATCACATATACGATACCCAGCAAGTACGTGCAATAAGCTGTTGCATTTGTAAGAATTTCACCGCATGAGCTACACTATCAAAGCTCATCGACGTCCGTGCACAATTCCCCGCAGTCCACTTTTTCCGGATTTTTCGACAGAGCCGCACACATGTACGAGGCAGCATGACACTCGTGTGTGTGTACTTACGTTCGTAGCCGCGCACAGACATCCGTGAAACGTAGTTCGAGCAGGCTCTAATCCGTGGCCTGGTGAGTTTAAAAGACAGGGACACAACACACGAGTCGTGAGCACGGATTGCTCCCGATATATAGGGCAACCATAGTCTCACGGTTTCTGCCGTACTATACATCTGCATGCGCTGGCTGCACTCTAGATAGACGTGTATACCCTTTTTACCATCGCGAGCTCTGCGCTGCTCTCGAGCCGGCTCAACGATTCGCTCTCGATTGAATTTATTGGAATAATTATGTCGTCGACCCGGTTCGACCAGGTGATTCGTCGACTCGCGCGGAACAAAAAAGCCGGGAAACACGGAATACGATAACGCCGATAATGGGAAAGTGCTCCTGAACGCGAGCGCGTCCGCCTCGCGATCCCACGAACTTCTTAATATTGTTTGACGAAATATTATCAGCCGGCTGCGTGTTTCGCAATCGCGAAATGTCAAGATGCTGAGACATAGTTACCGCACTCGTTCCCTTGATTTTTTTCTTTTGACTCGTGTGCTCACTCTCGATTGCCGTCGCGTTAATTAAGTAATCCGCTAATTACGCAAAACAATCGAAAATACGCATATACAAATAATTTTGTCACCCATTCGCTATGTTAATTGCGTTCGCTTCCATCCATTTTTATCCAACTTGATTAAATATTCTTGTTTATTTATATGTTATGGCTAATCAATCGTCATCGATGACCGTAAATCGTTCGTCAATTTTAATTCTGCTCAGGAGAATTGGCACGGGCGGTCGGCCTCTCAGAGAAACGTCTTAACCAGAAAATAACAGAAGTAGGAAGAAAAGCGGCGTACCGGCGATGATGAAAAAATGCACAAAGCGCATTACGCGAAATCACAATGTTTAATGAAAATTGCGATCGCCGTGTTAAGCGTTGGCGCGAGCCCTGAGCCCCCCTTTGTAACGGCCGCGTTTATACGCCGGCGGATCCTGCAGCGTGTAACATCGCCGGGTTGGATCGTGACGCGGCAAAGCGGTATTCAGATTGCGCTCTTAGCGGTTTGCCGATTTTTCTAAGCGACAAAGGGTATTTCTGTAACCACTGGTCAGAAGCTGGCGAGGCCGCACTTTCGAGATTATTTGCTCCGCTGTTCGCGAAGGGACCGCGGGTTCGAGAGCAAAGCGGAATTGTTTTCCAAGGCGGTGCGACCGACGACGATGACACCGCGATGGACCCGATAATAAATCGCGATATCAATCATTGGCGCTCGGTCGTGCCCGTTTCGTAGACGGAGTCGTGAAAACAAGGAAATAAAAGCGCGGGAAGCGCGTATGGAAATCAGCGGTATAAAATCGCGCAAATGTTAATAACACTTTTTACGCGATGAAGCAGTAAAATTTATTTATTTATAGTGAAAGACGTAAAGGCAGATCGATATCGGAATACGGATGTATCACACATCACGGAGAGTCTGAGAATGCAAGACACACGGGCACACGCGCGAGCTTTGCACGTACATATGCGCAGACGAGTTTTGCAGTACCTTCTATGCACAACAGATGGAATACGCTAAACTTTCAAACGATCCATTCTCACTTGTCACTTTGGAATGGAACTTTTTGCTATGCTGCGCTGAAATCAAAGATTTTGTTAGTGCGCGTTCCACCAGTGCTCGATTTCCTTTATAATAGACGTATTGCATATCAAATATTTCGTACCTGCTTAAAAATAACTGATCGATGTAGCTTAAAAATAGCATAAATGTACAAATATTCTCATCAAAGTAAATAATCGATTATCTTTTAGCATTTAAAACCAGTGTTCGAAATAAAATAAAATAATCGAATGCTTTCATATAGTTGTGAAATGAAAATACGGTTTTGTTTCGCTAAGAGCATTCCATTTAACGCGCCGGTACATCAATGCACAATGCGTAGCGCAAGGCCTTTAAGTAAATTTATGCAATGTCTTTATATTAATTTTATTCAATCGAACGTCATTAACTCTTCATTTGTCCGTTGGCGTGTGCATTAAGGTAGACCCCCCGTTACTGTAAAAATATATGGAAATGTAAATGACAGTTTTCTTTGTTCTCATCGCGCGCACGTAGCAATTATTATAATTAATCGATGCAACAAAAGATAATATATTGAAGTTCGCATAATTTTCACCCTCAGGAAAATTGCTTAGTCATTAGTGTAATTTTGAGGAAATGCGTTTTTGAAAAGTTACGGAAAGGGAGAACATTTGTGTAATTGTAGAAAACATAAACGGCACGTTTACTCGTGTAATATGCAATTTAACATATTCGGGCTATGAATATCAATTACTAAATATTCAGCCGTATGTGAATACTGAAATATGTACGTTTTAAAGGCGATAACTGAAAAAGAGTGGAAAAATGTAGCAGTATTGGTGTATTGGAAAATCCGTAATACTCGATGGACGCAGGTGCTAGAAGTAAATGAAAATTAAAGGAGACTCGCGAAGCGAAAGAAGAAGGAGAATAATAATAATAATAAGAAGAAGAGGAAGAAGAAGAGTAGGGCTCGAGCGGACGGGTACATCGCGAAACCTGGAATAGGCCAAGCAAGCGTCGACTGGCCGATCTAAGCAAAGTGAAAGTTAGATGTGTGGGCACGGGATGCGCACGAATTCATTTTTTCGGCCTCACTGCGCTTTTTTTCCATCCGCCCGCTGCAGTTCCCATGTATATCTGGCCTGCGCGGCCGATCCGGCACACGTGGGCAAGTGCGACTGTGTGCGCGTACGAGTACCCTTAGAAAATCCGCTGCTTCTTGCGGCGTACGTATGCACGTACGGCTCGGCTCACCTCGGCTCTCGTGACTTATTGACTCCGCCGGTGCTGACGCGTCCCGTGTACGACACGGGCCGATCCGGGATGATAAGCCATCCTCCTCTCGTTGCATCGAGATCTTTCGGCAATCTGCGGCGATCCCGAAATATATTGTTATTCGGAGGACACGTCTTTAAAATCCAGCCGTGGATTTGCTCCCGCGGACGCGAGACGAACCGCCGCTCGTTCCAGGTACCGTTCGATGACGCAAACACCCTACTTCTGTTTCGACAAAATGTTGATTACGTAATAGGTCAAATTGCCCGAACCGCACTTGAATTGATTCGTTCTCACATCGCGCGTCCGCGTTTTTCCCTCACCGCCGCCACCTTTTTTTCCCTCGTCGTTATCGCTCGCGCTGCCGAACCGATTTCCTTGCTTTTTCTTGGTACCGGTTGATCACGAGCGGCGCTCGTACAATTTGTTGCAGACAAAACATGACGTATGGCGACTAATATGCAGATTTGCAAATTCATGGAAAATGTTACGACCTTCTATTCCCAAGGAAATTACCGTACGACTCACCGCCGCTTATTCCCATAATGTACGAAATGTTACAAGTTTATAAACATAATGAAACGGTAATTTTCGAAAGGCTTCGAGGCACAGACGTACACATTCCACGTTTCGTTTGCTGCTGTGTAAAATTAATTTTTCCTTTTATCAAATGTCCACTTAGAGGAGAATAGAGTAGAGTCGAAGACGAGCGTCGTACGGAGCAGAAACGCAACGCGCATTGGAAATGAAAGGGCGCGTGCGGGAAACGTGTAACCCTTGGCTTTGGACATGATGAGGCATAATGATAAACCGATAAACAATTTGTATCGTGTCTTGCTATCACCGTACTGAAAGGGGAGGATTCTCCTTTTCCTGTTTCGGAGAAAACAATGTCACGGCAACGGGGGTGTCGAACTATTGATCCACGTGCGAAACAATGCTTCGACGACGAGGTAACAAATGATCGCGGTCTTATCGCGCCGAACTTCAACCCCATTGTCATTATACTTATGGTCAGTTTCCCGGATTAATCAAAAATCACGTAGACGAACAATGCCAAGCGCGATACGAATCTTGAAGAATTTTTCATGAACACACCATAAGAGAAACATTACGATTCGCTTTACTTTCGCTTATTTTAATCACTTGTCAATAATTACGTCAATCTAGATATTTTTAACTATTTTTTTTGTCATAAGCTATTGGACGAACAGTATTGTTACATTGTAATAAATTAATATTTCTACACATAAGTAAATAAATATATAATTCTGTAAGATTTCGTCGTACGTCTTCGGGAATACATTTATATAATGATCAATTTCGAAACGAAAGATTGAATGGGAAAGTACAATAGAAAGTGTTAAGTGGTGATACAAATGGAGGTAAAAATAGTACTTATGCATAACGTCTTGATACGTACTCCAGTTAATTTACACCGTTCGGTAAACGAGTTGTGCACGAGGTCGAGAATGGAGTTGAAGCCAATCAACGAACGTAATGGAGATCGATAACCACGAGGCGATCTTCTAGCCCCGGGCGAAACGTCAAAGCTTAAAATAGAGGAACGTCCCTCAAAGTGCATTTGTTACATCGTCTTCGACTTTGAATACGAATGATCATGTGCATCGTGAGTTAAACGTAACATACGTATGTTCGTCAGGCTTTTCATTACAATAAACACAAATTTGACAATACGATATTCATTTACATTATTTGGAAGTCAGTAGCTGAAATGAATTTATTTTCACAAATTACATATAAAATTCTGACAACTAAATATTGTTACAAAAATGAAGATCGACTTACGAAACTAGATAAGTCATAAAACGTAAAACTTCAAGTTTGTAATTTGGTTGTGAAAATTACTGCCGTTTCTTCCATAGAAGCGTTATTACTTTTTTAGATCAGTGGACAGTTCGAATATTCCAAGAAATACTTGATCACGCTGAACTGTGAAAATTGAGAATTCCAAAGTCATAAAACAGTAACACTTTTGATACCGATACACTTCCGCAGTAGATTGTGTTCTTGGATTCTCATGACTTATCGTTATGTAAACCAAAGTAAAAACGAAAAGCGGACGTCACAGCGAAAGATGAAATGTTGCACTGTCCACTGCCTCACCTGTACACCCTTATCTGGATAAACAAGGCGTATCCGTACAATACCATAGAAAGCAGGACTATGGCCAAGTGGTAAAGCGGTTCCTCTTTTTTAAGAAGAAGGCCTGTAAACAGTGACCGGAACCCCGCCGAGTCCCACTAAGCCTACACAGCTCAAATAATCATACTGCTTGTGTACTTGAGTGCTCTTGAGATTTCAGACGACAGACACAAATAAATTGTCATACGTTACTTATCTCACTTGTAAAATCATAAAGGAAAGAAGTGAACTATTAAGATAAGTCATTTTACGCTGACTTCAACATTGATAACCGAATTACAATTATCATTAATTGATGACAGTTAGCGACAATTGCATGGCAAACATTCAAAAACCCCAAGTGTTTTGATACTCGTATTTGAGTTACCGAATTAAAAAGAACAAACTTTAATCAGTTCACAAATGTGAATTATTAGTGGAAAAGATAGAAAATTTATTGGTTCGCCAAATAACTTGTCCGAAAAAAGATTGCCTAGCATTATTTCGAAGTGTAACGTTATCGACGAAGTAGACAAGACACGAGATTTTTGCGTGAGATTCTTTTCCGATTCGTCGATACGATTGTTATTTCGCATGGCTCGCCAGCCGTCGACGTCGTTCATGAACCGATGCCTCGAGCTACCGCGGCGAGATCGCGATTCGAAAGGCGGATTCCCATACAGCACGGAGAAAGGAAGATTCGCGGTGAATTTAAGAAAGGTCTGCTTCAAGAACAAGAGCATTTCACAGTTGCACACATGTAAGAGAACGCGGAAGACCATTTCGATAATTTGCCAACAATATTCTTCATTTAGGAAATCACTTCATTATCGCTTTAGCTAAGTTAAAGTTTATCACCGCAGTAAAGGAATTCACTAATTAGCTTATAAATTATTCCAAATTGAAATAAAATACTATTTAACACGTTGTTTGCTAAAGTCAGTTTTATAGGCTACCGTCTACGCCATCGCGGAATATTTATTATTACAAGCATACGACGATAAAATATTGCGTAATATTCATCTTAATCGAATAATTAGTTTGCTCATCTGTCTGAGATTATCATGTGAAGATTTCGAAAATATTTTTTCAAAATAAAAATTGTCAGCTGTTACGATATGTTGAAAGGTAACATTAATTTACGTTATTATGTAATGGTTTGTTGTGTTTAGAATTTCATACTCAATGTGACTCATTCGTTAGATACGGTACAAGTTATTTCGATAGTTCCGCTTGCCAGTGACCACTAGGGTATCAGTGGTACCAAACAT
>JABFPT010000011.1:100769-112796 GCA_022817245.1 Nixonia krombeini | reverse complement strand
CCACCATCAACTGCTTCTGTGTAACCGTCTTTATTGCCCCTTCCATCAACGTATTCAACCGTTGAATACTCTTGCATTTCATCCGCAAAATTTTGTACAACGTCATCAGAAAACTGTTCTTTGACAGCCTGGTGTGAGGAGCCTGCAGTGTAATAGCTGTCTGATGATACTCCGGTCAAATCGTCAGTTACTTTAAGTACCAAAACGTCTCCCTCATTCGATCGTCCGTGTAATACCGGGGCACCTATTACTTCATTGGACGTTATAGTGCTATAGCCGTCACTGGTCCAAGTCTGTGTCCGGTAGTCAACTGTGTCACCACTAAGTGGGCTTCCGCTTTCAGTTGGTGGACCCTTATATGTAATTTCTTCGCTACCCGCAGGCTGATAGGCCTCGTCTGTAACAAAGGTTCTTCGTTCTCCGCCATATCTTTCTGTGTGCGCCAAAGCAGTATATTCTTTGCCACCATCAACTGCTTCTGTGTAACCGTCCTTATTGCCCCTTCCATCAACGTATTCAACCGTTGAATACTCTTGCATTTCATCCGCAAAATTTTGTACAACGTCATCAGAAAACTGTTCTTTGACAGTCTCATACGAGGAAGCTGTGGTAGCGTAACCGCTCATGTGTTCTTCGGTCGAAATTCCTGTTGCGTCATATATTGTAAGTTCCTCTTTTTCATCTGATGCCCTCTTTACTTTTGGAATACCTACAGTTTCGCTGGAATTGATAGTGTTATATGCGCCACTAGTTCTACTGTTCGCCTGGTATTTTGGTATAATGTTCTGTACTTGTTCAAAATCATTCTCAATGTTTGCAGAGAACTGTTCATTTAAAGTCTGGTAAGTTGAACCCGCTGAATAGTAGTCGCCTGTAGATTCCGCAGTCGAATTTCCTTCTTCTTCACGTACCATAACTTTGTCATACTTTGTTAGAGCACTGTTTGTCATTGGATATTTTATTGCCTCGCCAAAAGTTACTACAGTGTCATGTGCTCCACTAGTCCAACTATTCGTCTGATACTCAAATGTACTATCACGAGGTACATCATTTTCAACCATTGAAGCTTGATACGCAGTTTCTTTACTAATTACTGGTTGGTATATATTTTTTCGAAAAATAGTATTCTGACCACCATCGTATTGTTCTGCATACTTCAGAGGAATATTTTGTGTTGTGCCTTTATTATTTATATTACCACCAGTTATCTTATGTGTTGAATGATGAACACTTTTACTATTTTCAGTGAATTCATTACGTTTTTCGTGATGTTGGTTTGACACTCTGTAGTTTATAGCTTTACTCCGTACATCAGAAGCGTTATTCTTTTTATTATTTCTTTGCGATTTTTCATAATTGCCATGCAGTCGAGTAATATGCTCTTTGTCATTAAGTAATTGGTTATTATTTGTGTCCATCTTTCCAAGTTTTTGTGAATAAGTTCGTGTCTGGTGTCGAGCCTGCAAAACGCAAATGTTAAATTGTGTTTTTTATGTACGTAATATGTTACAGTTATTTTATTTGTGTGTTTGATTAAGCTACACTTTATAGCCAGTTAATGTTATAGACAAGTTTTTTTCTCAAATTTATATTTGATATTTGCAACCTGGATATTTTTAGCTGTAAATTCTCTGTTTAAGTGATCTTTGTGACCCTAATGCTTCCGATATCAGTTTTGTTATTGTCTAAGATCTATCATCGGATTTACTAACATCATTCGCAAAAAAGTTCTTTGAAGCTCTTACTAGAGGAATTAAATCTACGATGTTTCTTCATGCAGTGCGACGCAATGAATACCTTCAATGTGTACGTTGACTAAATCCGTAATACGTTAGCATATGGTGTACGTCTACGATCATTATGTTACACATCAGTTCATAGTGGAAAAGCTGCGAAATATTACTTTAGCTTTGTATATTAACTGTACAAAACATGAATATGTATATTTTTAAATTTTTGTTTGTCAGTCAAAATTAAAACATGCGTAATCTGGTGTACAACACTATCTCCGGTTTCTTTTTTAATTACAGTACACTTTTGTACGTTTTTTTTATATATTTTTGCACGTTTTTGCATATTTTTGGAATTGTATATTATATTTTATTTTTCTGAAAATACTTTATATAACAATACGTTTTTGCTTAATTTATATTTCTAGAATATTTCTTACACTTTAAGGCGTTTGTATATCGGGAAATGTATATGCGAATGTATATGTGATATGTAGATATGTATATATATGTGATATGTATATGATATGTGATATATATATGTAGATACATGTGACAAATATACAATACTTGTGCTACATGATACAAACATTTATAGCTTATAGCTTCTACTTTCGTCAGTGCTAGGTCATAGTAAAGTACTATGTAACATTGTCGTTCTTAAAAAGTCTTTTTTTAATATAATTTTATCTCGGTGTTGCATTTTGGTTGACTGAAATTTAATTGATTCTAAATTAATAAAATTAAGTACATCATATTATATAATCCTTTGCGTAGCAGTGTAAAAAACAGCCATTGTCGCAAATAAAATAGCATTGTTCTGTGCATAAAAGTTCATGCAATATTATTCTGTAAGGGAGTACACAGTAAAAATTTATATTGTTATTACTTTAATAGAAGAAGATGAAGTGAATTGTCAGTATCTTATACGGAGACAAATTTTTTGAAATTATGATCCAATTTTCATTTGTTATGAAAATATTTTATGTGTTATTACTTACATTTCAAGACTAATATACTTATGTTGTTTAAGACAGTTAATAATAGATGTAGGTAGTATATGGAAATGGAATACTTTATTACATGTAAATTATCAAATTATACAATTGTTATATTATGTATATTTCTGTAAATTGAAGTTGCCTGTTAGTCAATGTAGGTGGTCTCATTCATTCCAGTTTCGTCTGTATTATTTTGCCGTCATTCCTGTTGAACCCTAAACACAAAAATTCGTAATTCCGTAAATATTGTTAATTAAGACTATAAGATATTTTAATCCGGAACATCTAGTTCATAGTATACTTTCACAAGTGTTTTGAAGACAAAATTATGTTTTTCATAAAATGATAAAATTTTTAGTACATATAGTGAGATTGAAAAGTAGCGATATATTTGCAAACGATGAATCAATATTTTCAATTGTTACATACAATTATTCTATGCAATATCTCAATTAATAAAAATATCAGTAAACAAAATAGATAATAGCCGTTTTCAATTTTTAGTTACTAAATACTGAAATTACTACTAGTATTTCGTGTGTAGATATTTAATTATAATGAATTCATTTCAATAATCTTCTCGGAATTGAATATCTTCTTTTCTAATGCCAAATTTTATCAGATGTAAAACATACGAGAGCATTTCTGTGGAAACGAAAAGCAGATTATTCCTGTTCAAATTCCTTAAAAATGTTATGTTCTCGTGAATGATGTTTATGTTTTTAAAAAATAATTTTTAAAATTATTTATTAGTATTTCAGAAAGATCATTTCGATTTTTAGAGTATTAGAGTAGAAATGCAATTACATTATTAATGATTTCAATTAAGACTGTTTCTGTAATAGACTGAGTTCTTCTGGATATACATTATACTAAATTTAGTGCGTCTGCGAGCTACTTTAAAGTATACACTAGTTTTTATTAGTAATATGATGAAAAATTGTTATAGAGGAATTAGACTCATATTTATATAATGAATAAAATTGAAGGTTAGTAATTTTACATACCATATAAGGAAGTTGTTTCATTCCAGCATGGCCTCCAATTTTACCACCCATTCCCTATGTATGAAAAATTTGTTTCGTTAGTCTAAAACAAAAACTTATTTAGCTGAAATAATAATAAATCAAAAGGTAGAGAAAGTGAAATAAATTCAACTTTAAAAGGTTATTACATCCTATAGTTATTTAAAATTCATTAGAAATATTAATTTAAAGTTAAGAACTTGTATCATATATTGTATATATAAATTTTCAGAAAGTTAATTTGTATTATACTCAAAAAATTGTCGTAAATGAAAATGTAGTTCACTCCGTTTGAAAGAAGGTGGTTTATAATACATGAATCGTAATGTGAACTAAACACTAATCCATATATGTATGTATATAGACGATACAATGCGCAACCTTAATTTTTTAAAATACAATATACAACTCTCAAAATTCAATTCGGAATATTCGACTTATTAACTGCGAAACATTTATTCTTAATTGGTTAATATAAAAAATACAATGTACAATTATCTCACCATGCCTTGCATTGGTTTTTTCATTGGAAAACTTCCTTCCATAGAACCTTTAGCACTCATATCTCCCTGAGAACATGTAATGTATCATGACTATTGGAGCAAAAAAATGTACTTACAGTGGAACTACATGTGGTTTTGATTTACATTAATAAAAGAAGATCAATACATATCAATGGCGTTCTTTGTAATTCTTATATGGTTTTTAACCCCTTGCAGTACGATTTAACTCGAAAGAATTCGGGCCCAAAAGATGCGCGGGAATGGTCGGGAAAAGAGCCGAAGCGGCGGAGATATAGTGCCTGAACTAAGAATATAATACTTTTTTGTGACTGCTTGCGAGGTAGCCGTGCTCTTATTTACCTCATGCGACGGTACTCTTGTGGAATTCAAACGACTTTGAACCAAAAACTAAAAAATAATTAAAAATTAAATTACGATTATGAACCTGACTCGTGATATTCGCGTTTGACATGAAATTGCGGCAATGAGCGAGACTCGCGATATTCATGTTTGACACGAAATTCTCATCACAAGTCAGACTCGTCAAAATACTGTAAGGGGTTAATATCATATTCATATTATATTAAGTCATATTATATTAAGTATACATCTGTTAAAAGAGTCTGTTCTAAATGAAATTCTTTTTCTTTGTTAACAATAAGCATATTTGAATGCTAATTTCATTAGTTACACAGTTCTTCTAAATGTAAGATGTTATTGCAAATATTAACTTATTTCGGATACTTGTTTTTTACCATTGCAGAATATCCCCCACGACCTTCCATACTTCCCATGTCTCCCATGCTTTCACGACCATACTAAAAAGACATTCATTAATAACTAAAAAGATATATATATTGTTAATGTTATTGTGTTACAGTTGCTTTCTTATCTGAATTACATACAAATTTAATTTATATAGAAGTATTAATTACATCACTTTTGTAATAATATTGTATATTTAATTTTATATTTTAAGTATATGGTCTTCAGACAATACAACAACTACTGATGTGTCATTAGAGTTTTAATACATTACCCTCTATAAGAGACAAAAAAATAATAATATCAAGAAAAATGTAGGAAATTGAAATAAAATGTAACTTGAATTTGAAATTATATTATTACATGACTATGCATTTCATGTCCCATTTCCTTTTCATAAGCAACATGTTCCATTTCCTTTCCATATCCAGCATGTCCCATTTCCTAGTTAATACGTACGTAAAAAGTATTAGATAGTTCTCACTATAAATTTTATATTTTAAGTGTATTGTATTCCACATTTGTTATTTTTAGGAAAAAATTAAATATTTAATAAAATGGATCATAAATAGATTCAAATGAAAATATCTGATTATAACTGTAAATAACTTTCAGAATAAAATATTATAATATAATGTAGTTTACCTTAACCCCAACATGTTCTCCTCCATGTTCTAAACCATGTATAGTTCCACTAACGTCCACATTTACTTTCTGTGAAGTATCGATAAAATTATAAAACATATTGTGTAACTTGCTTTAAAATAACTCTAATGCTGTTAGTATAATTATAATTATTTGGTATATGCATTACTTGTTCAGATGTGTGAAAATATATTATTATGATAAACATTCTCAATAATACCTTGTCAAATGAAAGATGTTTATTTAGTAATCCTAGGTTTCCATGTACTCCGAGGCCCAATCCTCCCTTTCAAATATGAGATATTTATAATTTAACTGTCAATATCTTAAAAACTGTTTATTTAGTATTAAATAAAATATATTAATTACTTGTAAATCCACTCCATTTTTTAAAAATCCTTGAACACAGCTAAATGGACAAACCTGCATACATAGTATAAAATCATGTAAACTTATATTTACAACACACATCTTTTTATCACAGTACAACAATAACATCCACGTATAAGAGAAATATTGTAACAATTGTTTGATAAATAAATCTGAACATCTTATTAAGAGGCACTGTAGTAAAACAATTAACTCGCTATTAAATTTCGTCTACTAATATTCACCTGACTGAATAATAGGGCTCCGAGAATATATGCCAACATTTTTATTGATATACTCTATATACAACGAATTACACAAACTCGAAGAAATACCTGCAACGAAGACAGGAAGATGAAGATATTTGTTGAAAATTGTAAAATACATAAACGTAGATATGATCATACGCTATGTAAAAATTATCGTCAAAATTTGAATTATATAATTTGAATTATAGAAAATAATAATAAGAATAATAATGAGAATAGTAATATATACCAGTTAAGCATAAGAATGTTTTAGGGAAATGCATGAAATAATTTCAATCTATGTAATGAATAAATAAATAAATAATAATTTTACACGGTACTTTTTATTACACTACTACTGTAATAAAAATGTGTCCAGTAAGTAATTAGTGATTTGATACACAACGTGCAATGTACAATTTGATATTATTCACTCTTTAGATTAATGATCTTAACCTTTAACCTTTATATGTATAAATACAAGCGTGGCGTGCAGTACACTCGCTACGTTCCTGTAAATTTCATCGACTTTTGGGAGTTCTCAAATACATGTACTAATGATATAAAAATATTCAGTGCACGTACAGTATGATTTATATATTTGTTAAGTTTAAATATCTATGAATATTTGAGTAGTTGCGTGACTTGCACAAAAGTGAACGATGAATGATTCTATTGTTTTAGTAGTACATTTATTTAAAATATAACATGTTATAAATATTCATAAAATGCACAGACATGCATATTTATATATTCATTATAGAGGAATGTATTTTAACATTGCAGAAATTTAAAACAGCACAAATTACTTTACCAGTGTCTACAGTTATGACTTCACTGGGTTATGTGAACGGAGATAATTGCCGTTGCGTCATCGAAAGTGCATTACTTCATATTGCAAGATTTACTGAAACATCGAATATCATTTTTAATTGAAGTAATATGATATATAAACAAGAATTAATAAAATTCATTACTTTTCATTTATAGATATAAATTATTCATTTATTTTTACCAATTATTCATCTTAATTTTCTACTCAACTATTAGGAGGAATATTTCACGACTCTTTAAAATATTCGTTTCTTCAAATCTTAATTATTTTTACGACTTCATGTACAATCAGTTATACACGTGAAATATTATTTTAGAAATGTGTAATTTGATTCAATGTAAACATGTACGTTTACGTTGTAAAAACAATGTAGTAGAAAGTTCTTTAATATAGAAATAATTTAGTACGTAACGTGTGTATTAATTTAACACTTTTAAATAATCTATCGTTTTTTATTAGAAGAGAGTTCTGACTCTCCCTTTAAGAGAAAAAGATTTTTTTCTGCCAGACACGTTTTTTGATATTGTTCAAAAAATTAGCATTGATTTTGTTAACAACTAAACAACGAGCAATGCGATTCGGCTATAGCTAAGTCGCTAGCGTTTACATGAATGCAATCTGTAGCATTCTTCACCTAGACACAAATGTCTTTGTGAAGACGTCGTAAATTCTACGTTATCAAATTTTGAAAATAAATAAGCTCATTCATTTCTTCGTTGTAATTTACAAATAAATGCGTGCGATTTAGATACATCTGTAAATAATATCCCTATCCTTTAACTTCACAGGGAATTTTGTAAATATGTGAGGAAATACAAATTTGATAAGGAAAAATAATCTGTCTTAGATCTCGTTTAAAAAGATGTGTATTTAAGTAACTTCAGAAAGTAACAAAATATAATATTTTACATTTCATTTTATAAGGTATACATCGCACTCTTAGATTTTAACTAGTGTCATCCTTTAAGAAACCATGGTATGCTTTGAAGAATCCTTTGAAAATTAAATCACGACTTAAGCACAGACATATCGTTGTTGACGCGAATAAAGCTATTCTGGTAGCTTGAGTATTCTGAACATTTTGAGCGAGGTATGCGAAGGCTTCTATAGCGTAAGAGGAGTGTTACAAAGCGTGTCCCGGGGGTAGTCGATATAAGACATCTTTGATGTATGTACATTTGCTTTATCACGACATCGACTGTAAAACACAGAACACAACCGTGTATATATATATATATATATATATATATATATATATATATATATATAAAATAGGACAGTAATAAAATTTTCTTTTCATGATTTTGTACAATTTTATTATTATTGTAAATTTTCAATTACTGTAAAAGTTGCAATATAAAATGAAATGATAATTTAATTAACGATGACATTTTTCATAGAATTATTTAGCTAAAGCAATTGTGTGGAATCCAGATGCTTGAAATGGGTTAATTACCCAACATTTTTCAAACTGAATGTCTTCGTAAATGCAGTTGAACTAAATACCGCTGTGACTATACATAAGGTAATGTACATCTACAGCCAATCAAAAGAAGTGTTTTTGAAATGTTCATTGTAATTAATGCTGTGAAAAAAAAAATTCTATCATCAATCCAGCGTGTTATTATTGACAAATAGAGAAGAAAACATAGTTTTCTATATAACCACTGAATAAGTATTTTCTTTGATTGACATACATTAATTATAAAATACACATAAATTAACATTTAATGAATGGCTTTTCATCAGAGTGACAACATGCAAAAACACGTTAATGAAATTTGCTTATGAAATTAAAAATAAAAGGTATTTATGTGATAAAATGACATTTTATCTTTTAATATTATTATATGTGGATACAAACACCACTTGCTATTATATATTTTAATCTGGTTTTTATACGACTTTATTTACATGTCATGTAGATAATTGTAACTAATTAGTACCTACAACTAAATATCATTTATGGTATTAAAAATTACTTATGGCTTATAACAATGCTATGTGTCGATGGCTAATTTCTACTTTAATTAATTGAATGCTATAAAAATTATCTAACAATATCAATGAATTTCTATATTATAAAATACATGCAAAAGTGTACAAGGAAAAGATTTACATGATTTATTTTGACAAGTTTTAATGTTAGCCGAGATCTAATCTAAATATGGAACCTTTTAATCTTATATAATTTTTCCTATCTCCGATTTTTGCGCTCAATTAATTTTAACATATTAAATTACTGATACGAATTGGTGTTGTAATATAATTTTGTTTAGAGAAGTGGAGATCCTCGAGTATTTGTCAGTTTGTGAACCAACCGGCGGATGAGAAAAAAGATAATAAATAAATGAACATGGAGAAAGAGACTGAGGAAACTGCGCGAAATTCCTGATAATAGTACTGTCGTACAAAATAACGGGGTGACGCGTCGTAACACCACGAAAGTGTCGTTAAGGCCATAGGAAATCACCGAATTAACTACTTCCGTGTTCGCGTGCCACTACTGTTGGCTCGTTGTTCTGAGGAAGCATGTCTTCTCTCGTGCTCAACATAGTCGAAGTCTCTGGACAGCGAGGAAATACAGGGCTATCAAGTTACATTATTTGTGGGTGTGAGTTTGATGTACTTGCAGACAATACAGCGGTACAAGTGTACTTAACACGTTAGCCTAACGTGTTATAAGACATGGCACACACTCTTTTGTATTGTGCGCAAAATGCTCACCTATTCTTTTTAGTACACAAAACAATTTTTCCGTACACTTTGATGAAGTCCTCCTTACTCCGCTTTCTAGTATTTCTGGTCTATCGGGAACTGTCGGAGTCAGCTGAAACTTGTTCAACTGCACATTTGATGACTTCGTGTAACAAAAACATTTAACATTTTTTTATTTAACAGGGTAGTGAGATTTTCATATTAAACGACATGATAAAGACAGTATAATGGTTGAACGCTTGCATTATAAGGTAACGAAAATTATAGTACTACACTTTTCGCCATTAAACGAAAAACACACGGTTTAAAGCACATTTAATATTATATTTAATATTATTGTAATAAAGTTTGCAACATTTGTAAGTAGTAATTTTCTTATAATAACTGTAAGTAAACTGTAATTAAATTCATATCAAAATTAAATGTAAATTAATATTCTTCACCATTTAGAAACATATATATACGTAAATAACCTGTGATTTAACGTTACGAATACTTTGTTTAAAAAATTTAATAGTTCACCGCATTAATATTTATATGTAAAAGTTTTATTGCGTACAACGACACTACTATTTAATGCCAATTATCAAAATTGTATTATAAGAATTTTTTTCTATAATTATTCTAAAAATATATTTTATTTCATCACTGATTAGAACACAGTTTCAAAAGTATGCGATGAATTAAATAAACGACAATACTGATAGTTACTTTATAAAGAGTAAAAGTTATTTTAACAAAAAGTTAAAACCTTATTACTGCCGCGTGACGTAGACTACCTCCTGTCAACTTTACTTTAATAACCTCCCGCTTTTACGAAATAATGACATTCCTTTGTCGGCATGAATGGAGTTCTAATAGTCTCCAACATTAGATCGTTTGGAATCAGTGTTCCAGTATTGTACAATAAAAATACATGTATTCCGTATATTCGACGATAATTATTTTGTACTTGGAATGTCATAGGAACAATCATGCTGACATACACACAGGAAAAATCGTTCTATAGGGAACCACCGATTTAGCAGTTATATTGTGTTATACATTTATATCATTTTTGTACTTTTTTGTTTCCTTATGTTCCTGGTGCAAGAGTTTATTTCGTTATCAAATACCATACCTAAATTAAAAAAAAGAAAATGACAACAGATATTAATTAGCGTTGAATCATGAACTGTAGAAGATCTCGAATAAATTTTTTCATTTATCGAAATAAGTATATCTAGTGAGCATAAAATTGGTTAGTTTGTATTTAGTAGCAAAAAGTGTCGGTAGATGTATTGCAGAGCTTAATAGAGTGGTATTGTTTTCCGTTTCCGTAATAAGAATCGTGAGAACAGGACAGATGAAATAACGGCAGCATCACAGAAAAGCGAAGTCGATGTTATTTATCGTTCAAGCCCGACGAGTGTCATTTAAAATTTCGATATAAATTAATTTAAGGGGTAAAGAGGTCTCCAGGAGGAGTAGTGGGACGGGACGTAATGGCTTGGAAAATGAAGTTCTTGTAGCTTGCTTGAGAGAGAATTTCACCCCACTGAAAGAAGAAAGAAAGCTTTCATCTCTCTCTGGCCTCCAGGTCTTAGGATACATATAATACACATATATATGTATGTGTACACATGTGTACATACATACCTAAATACGTACTTACACATATACATATACGTGTGTTTTATTCGCATTATATTTATACTGAGTGAAGCGTTAAGTCTCTGGTATTCTTTAGCTAAATGCCCTTTATCTGTTTTTGAATGAATTTTCGGCGAGATTCAGTATTCTCGAACATATACACGAATATCAATATTATCATTATTTTACGTAAACGCTTTATATATGGTTAGGTAATAAAGTCAAAAGTTTCGACACATCCAGTGACCAATTATTTCTTGCCATTTAGAAGCATTTGTTATTTTCGGTGATAAGAAAATTTTATTAATATCTGGAATGAATAAATAAAGGTTTATATTCTGAATTTCAAATGAAATGAAAGTGGAAATTGTCTGCTTTGAAATGAATTAGGGTTCATTGCATTAATTTCATTAGCGATGTCAAAAAAATTGTCATGAGTGATACATTTTACCCGTTAAATATTTCATCTGGGATATATTTGTTTAGAAGATAATAAAACAAGTCGTTTGGTAAATTTTTTTTTAACCAAGTATTCTTCTTCACACTAGACAATTAT
>JABFPT010000011.1:84736-100669 GCA_022817245.1 Nixonia krombeini | reverse complement strand
TGTCATGAGTGATACATTTTACCCGTTAAATATTTCATCTGGGATATATTTGTTTAGAAGATAATAAAACAAGTCGTTTGGTAAATTTTTTTTTAACCAAGTATTCTTCTTCACACTAGACAATTATTTTTCACCAACGTCACGGTTTCAATTTCTTGTAGTACCGTCCCTGTCGAAAATGATGTACAGCAATTTTTCTTCGTTTCAAACTGTTATTGGAAATATACTCAATCACACGAATTGGCAGACTATGGAAGCATTTAAACAGAAGCACATAACATAAATATTCTCAAGTATCCAGTATACATCGCGCTAAAGTTGGAACAATAAGTATGCGCATTGCATGTTTCGATGCTGTTTCTACAATCATCGTTGCATCGCCTTTGGTTTTTCAGTACTATTTTCCTTATCACATGACAACTCCCCGTTTCCGTACATCTTGTCATGTTGGCATTGCAAACAAACCTTGCGAACCAAGCTCCGTCACTCGAGCAATTCTTGTACGGAGAGAAATTGTGCGCCCAGAATTTATCACATTCAACGAAGGAGCGAGGAAGATTTGAAATCGTGATAATTTTTTATTTTTACTGTAAACATATATGAGGATTATATCATACGCTTGTTAATTAATTTCTGTTCATTGAATTATGATTTAATCACATCATGTTAATGTTTATTTCATAATGTGAACGTTGAAAATTGTATAAAAGGCAGCTTAAACAAAATGCCGCAAAAAAGGGACACTAACAGATACTAGCCAATATCAGGAAAGTTAAAATGGGAGCTTGGTTCTTTTCTATCTTCGCGTCACCGAATACGTGACGACACTGTGCAATCAAGTGCGATATTCTACTTTTATAGACTGGCAGAGTTCTTCTTCTCTACGGAAATTTGTCTGTATTCTTGTCTACTTTACAATGAAAACGATAAGTAAATCATACCCGGATTTTCTGCGGAAAGTAGACAAAAATACAATGTGGTATAGAACTGATTCAAACTATCATTTTTAAATTGATCCCTTTTCAAATTTTTTACACTTGTTTTTAATATTTAAATCTTAATGATCTGTCTCATATATTACTCAGTGTTTTAAAGAGCGTAATATTTGCAAAGTAATTTCAGTTCGCGTTGTGAATAATACATTTTGTGTGCTTGTCTTAAAAATATAGTTTAATGACTTCCGTACATAAATATATTAGACGGATACCAAACATCGTACCTAATGTATTACTAAATCTTATTTAAATGTTATTTATTCTAACCATATTAGTAAGAAATCTTGTATTTTGTAAACTACATTATTCTATATCGAATTCTAGGCATGTAAACATTGGAATCAAATAAATAGAATACATGTGACATGTAATATTTTCAGTTATTTTTTTTAATGATAACGGAAATTCAGTATTTCCGGTAAACCAATATTTATGATAGCGCTGTCTAAATAATATGAACTGTAAATTACCGTATGAAAGGCTTCTCATTTCGTAGCAATGTAAAGTAGTCTGGCATACATACGTTTCTCTTCATGTGCGCTCGCTCGACCGCGCTTTGCATATTTCCTGAGATTATGGTGGATACGGACTACGCAGAGCGAAAATTAATCGGTTGGTCCACACGGTATTTTGTCTGGTGACATCAGATCCGAGAGCCTTTAATGCTGTAATTTTCGTACAATAATATACCAACCAATATGGTGTTTCGTTGACACTGATCTCGTAATATTATACTTACGAACTATGCATGTCTTATTGAATGACACATTTCAATTATTCCATCAATAAATTGAATGATACTTAAAAATGTACATAATGGTGTATGCGGGAAGCTTTAAGTATGTAACAAATGTTGTATTGGATTATATGAAATATAGTAATTTGTTCTAATTTTTGGAATTCAACAATATTCTGTTAATAAAAAAAAAATGTACATCTGTGATGAAAAACAAAATAAATTATACAAATTTTAAGACGTGAAGGTACTCTATGATTACTCCGTTCGATTTTACCCCTTCGTCATAGAACGTGTATGTTTCTTATACCAAAATTCAATTCGCGATCTGCATAATATTTTACCACTTATCACGTTTCTATCTCTTTGTCTTTTTGATTTTCCACAATTGTTACATGCCTTACTTTCAATGCATTTCTCTCAATTAACTATATAATTACACTCTTATCCATAATTTTATACGAACTCACGGTATCAGATACTTAAAGGATCCTTTTTGCTTTTAAAGAATATTTCTTTTCAGTACGTCATTGCAAGTGACAAACACTCCCCTTACACATATCATGATAAGTCATAATTGAACATTCAATTTTGTAAGAAATACATATTACTCCTTCGAAATCTACACACGCTTGTCATTTAGTTTTAAGGTAAACAGACTTATTTAATTCTATCAGAATTCTTGATTCTCATCAACATTTATTGTTCACAGAATGCGACTTAGATTATATACTTGGTATGTTATAGTTATAATATAGTTATATTATATACCTTAGCATCGACCCAATTAAAATTGGGTATTAGTCATACATGTAAAATGATAATTTACTTGCTACATATCAGACTTTTGGGGCATATGAAAAACCAACCCCTTTATAAATCAAATCAAAACACAAATTCTTTTTGTGCAATAAATTTATTAAATCAAAAATGAAGATGTTAAAGTGTTGACGGGTATGTATTTCTGAACTATGCGAATTAACTTCAGACATTTTCGATGTTTCTGAGTGCACCAGTGAATCCCATGGAGATTGAGAGCATCCTATTGTCTCATCCAGAAGTTAGAGACACGATTATCAGAGAGAAAGCCGACAAAGTTTGTAACAAACTCTCACAACGTTCGTTGAGAAACAAATCTAGTTTCAGAATATCCGTCTCAAAAAGATGATTTGATGATTCATTAAAATAGTCAACCAACATGTAAAGTAAACATAATACAAAGATAAAAGTGTATATTTCGTGATTTCGTTATGTTGCAACATATCACACACAATGCAATAATAATTGTCTTCTTAACATAATTTTCATTTAACAAAAATGTGATTATTGTAAAAATGTAATCGATCAGTCATATGCAGTAATAATTCATCGTAAACAATCATAAAATGTCCACTTTTTACTGAAATTATTTCAAAGAAGTTAAAAAAAAATTGATGAGAAATTTATCTCAGTTCTGCAACATTGCAATACAATCATACATGTCACATCCACCATATAGCTCTGACCTTGCGCCTTCAGAATTCTATTTATTTTGTTCTATGAAGAACTATTTAAATAATGAAATTTTTTATGAAGTTGATGATATAAAATCACATTTAATTTAGTTTCTTGCTTATGAATATAAAATTATGACATTACTTTAAGTATGACCAAAGATCATCGACAAAAACGAACAATATCTAATTTAATGAAATTATATGCTCAAGTAAAAATTTTGAATTTTTCTTCTTAAAACCCGCAATTACTTAGTTGTCAACCCAATATGTCATTAAAAATCATTTAATATCAAAGTAAAGACTTTCAAATTATACTACAGGAATTCAAATCGAACATATCTCAACTAGTTCCGTGAATGTTCACTTATCGACGTATGTTTCACGAGTGTAGCTCTGACTCAATTACAGTGAACGCAACTAACAAACGAAATTGACGTGCACCAATTATTTCGTGGACGAAGAGTCGATTTCCCAGGGACGTTTAACTCTTTCAAAATCCGTGGTATCGTTTGGACAATTACATTTTCCTACAAGTGATTAGTAAAACGGCATCTAAAATAAAAGCACACATGATAAGTGAATTTTACATTTAATAACATATTACTCCGTTTACTTTATAATGGTATTCATGCATTTATGAACTATAAAGTAAATATTGTTAAATTATTATATAGTGAAATAACATTTATCCGTAAAAAATGTGAGCCAAGTAATATTTTACGCTACTGTGTTATATACTAATACTTTTCATATATTTTTAGTATTAATTTATTAATAAAATGTCTATAATCGTATAATATTATCAGTATACTGGCACTGTTACCATGTTAGTATATTTATTTCACATATAAGTCACTGCAGTTTTACATGTATTTCTATAATTGATCTACAATTGATCTACAAATTCAGTGAAAACATTATACAGGTTGTTTATTAAAATTCTAACATGTAAACTCAATGTCGCGAAAAACTGTATTTTAGTCTACCTAATGTATCATTTTTAAAACAAAATAATATTTTTAAAAAAACTTCTTCCCAGCTTATTGCAGAAATCATAAACGGATTCTATCCGAGAAATATGTTTCGTGTAGTAGACATCTGATGATGCCGATGATGCATAGTTGCTGTTGACATGTTGAAACGTCAGCTTCACATGACCTCTTCAGTTCAGCCATTATCCGCAACCGGCTCGAATTGGAACAATAACCGCTTTAGCAATGCAATAATTATTGGGTAGTTTGCATTCTATGTTAAAGCATGTTAAAGCAGTTTAAACGACCTTGAATGTTAGCATTGCGAAAATGTTATAGACTTAGAAAGATATTGTTTTACACAAAGTTCTAACATTTTATAAAAGATGTAACTGTTCAAAGAAGAACTCTTCGTTTTTATTTCAGTAACAACTGTTCCACACTCATTTCTTTCTTCTTAAATAGCGCAGCCTTGTGCGGGTGCGAGAGTCTTAAGATTTGTTCAACGTTCAGAAACGGTACTTAATTTGTTAATTGTTATTAATATTAATAATAATTATTATCAATAATATTTTTTATAGTATTATTTTCCTAATATGTAAATGCAGGACTCTTTGTACTGTAATAAATACAAGATCTAATAAAAATATACAATTATTTATAATTGTATTTAGAGTCTTAAAATATATGGACGTCTAAATCAATATTATTTGCGAAACTGACTATGTGTTCATAATATACTGTTTTAGTTCGTAGTAACATTAACATAACTGAAAATCAGATAGTTGATAGTGACAGTGGTGAACAGTACAATACGCAACATGTTATTATCAACGTTAACAGTAATTTTATCTAATAATACACTTGATGATGCTACAATAACTACTATTTTGTGAAAAGTAGGCGCAATACTGAAACAGCTGCAAAACTTTTCAAATTGTTACTTCACCACTTTTATTAATTTTACTTGTTAATTTGTAATTTGTGCCCTGAATTTACTTATGGGATATAATTTTAGAGTCTATTTTACTAGTAATAGTACAGTCGGAGAGTTTTAGTTAAAGTATACAACTTTAATAATACAATTTACTTCAACAATGATTTCATACCATGTATACTGTAAAGGCAATCCGAAATAGAAGAGATAACTACATTCTTAAACATAACACACTTTTTATTTAATTATTATATTAGAGGTTATCAAAATGTTTAACGGTCATTACAATTTAATTTTGAAGAAAACTTTATACCGATTTATATATGTCTTTATATCCATATCTTCTATCCATTAACCCAATAACTGTACATCCATTGTATATACGATACTTATAACTTGCAAGAGACTTAGTCTATACATCATTCTTCATTAACGTTTCTCTCTTCAGGATATTTCACGTACGAAGTACAGTGACAATCTGTGTCTTCGCCTCATTCAAATACAATTTCGCGTAGAAACTCGTAAACTGTTACCAAACGGGAATGCCCGTCGTCTTCTGACATAAATAAAGGGTATATTCTCGATGTACGCAGATTTGCATTTACGGTGGGTATGCTCGAAAATATCGAGCAGCGAAATATTTTCTCCTAACCAAAATCTACTCTTCTTATTTGATTCATAAGGAAAAAGTTAAGTGAAAGTGAATATCGGCAAATATTCAGATCTGTAAAGTACAGTAATAATTTAAACAACCATTTAGGTTAACAACTAAGGGCATTTAAGTGATACATAAAATATTTAATTATTTTACGCATTGATTGATTTTGCTTTTGCACATTTGATTTTGGCACATTTGTTTAACTTAATGATTTAATGTCAGTAAAATTTGTACCGATCACATATTTTGGTCATACTATTTGAATACTTGTGAGACAAAAGTTGTTTGTTTCAAATGATCACTCAAATTAAGCAATAATTATTAATGAATACTGCAGGGTTAAATAGACGATTAAGGTTTGTATCGAGAAACTCAAGTACACAAGTATTTCCTATTAATTATTCAAACAAAGTAGTACGGAATTGGTTATTTTACCACACGCAATACGATAATTGTATGGATTATATTGTCTTAACAAATACTTTCAGGGTTGTTTAACAAAATTACTTTTTATTTGTATAATAGGATCTTCTTAAATGTTATATATATCAATGTGTTCGAAATATAATAATAGACATATAAAACAAACAAACGAAATAGACAATATAAAACAACTTGTATGGTCTATGGGAATAAGAATCTAATATTTTTAATTTCTACTCAAATATACTTATTTCTAGGTTAAAAAGTCATTCTGTATTTAAAAATGTATGATTGATTTGTATACTTTTTTATTTTTCTTAATATTTCATTGAAATTTCTGTCATCTTCTGTAAAAGAAGGATTAGAATAAAATACATAAATGATGAAATATATTGATGAAAAAAGTAGTCACTTAATAATTTCATGTAAATCCGTATTATATGATGTAAAATTTGTAACTGCTGTTCCAATCTTTTTTGTTACCCTATTAATTTAACTCACGCATCACGTACAGCAGAGAGATTTGAAATATTAATTGTAGGTAATTCCCTCTTGAGGTAAAACAGATAAGACTACTGATAAAATCGTAGATGATAGGACAATGTCACGGACGAAATCTCTGCTCAGCAGTTAGTAGTGAATTACAGTAGTGAGATCAAAGTTCGTCGAGTGTTTTGGCTGACCTGATCTCTACTAAACTACTAAAACAAGACAATGTTGAATTCACAATCAGCTTGCTGTGAGAAGGTGAGAAAGCAAAGCGGTATGAATTAGCATCCCGTGACTATATATCTCTATGCCCACAGAAGTTCATTAAAGAGTAATATTATAGTTAACCCACAGTATCATCGTTGAGTCCTGAGTTCTGAAGTGCTCGGTAACATCAAATTTGTGATCAGATGTTGAGAATTATGTTAAATGACTTTTTCTTGGAATACTTTAAAATTAATTAGTTCGATATTCAGTTTCACAATGCAAATAATGTAATATCGCACAAAAGGTGATCAAAGGTTCTATTTCGTATTCACACTTCAAAAGTTTAACATTGGTTTAGTTTGCGTCGGGCGCAAACCAGTCATAAAGTTGTGATCTTTACGACTGTTGCAGCCGTAGCGTTTGCCACGTTTAGATTGGTTGCAATCATTGCCAAACTATAAGTCGTGAAATATGCACTTGGTACGTATAACTGAATGTATATACGTATAAACATATATGGATCGTAAATACACATTTTCGAACACATTGATATATATAACATTTAAGAAGATCCTATTGTACAAATAAAAAGTAATTTTGTTAAACAACCCTGAAAGTATTTGTGGAGACAATATAAACCGTCGATATGTGATTTGATACACTATCATATTTATAAGAAATACATTAATTTTCTTTATTGGACTATTTTACTACCTATCGTCAAAATGGCTATTTATATAATTATTTATAATTTCAGCAAAAAATCAAAGAAAACGAAATATTAAAGACAGTAGAGGATAATTTTACATTTTCTCCTTAATTCTTTTACGTAAGTGTACCAGTATACAAAGGAAACAGAAATGCAGAGAATCATGTTAAAAGATGAAAAATCTTCAACGTAGTAAATAAATCGGGAACTTAGAAAGAGGATTTAATTGATGTATTGATGATAACGAAATAAGTAACGGGGAATAAATGACGAAGAAAAAGTCTAAGGTTTAACAGAATGTCTGTGTAAGACCATCGCGACATAGTCCGTAAAATATTTTGAGCTTGACACTTGCTAGTCAATAGAAATGAAACTTAAAAATTCAAAATAATGCATAACATTCCATGAAGACATTCAAATAAACTCAAGAACAACGTTTCTATAGGGATTCTCTATGTGTATGTCTGAAAGAGCGCACACCATTGAAAACAAAAAGGAGGGATAATTGAATACAACTTGATCGGGCCGTGCGTTTCCACCCCATTAAATCGGGCTTAAACTCTCAACCAGGAGAGAAAAGGGAGAAGGGGGTAAAGCCTCTAGTTCGCCTCTCTGCTACCTCACCGCCCTCTTCAATCCTGACTCAAGGAAGAGAGAATGTTTACTGCTGCCCCAGCTGTGAGCCAATCAGTATAGCCGCCTAACCTCCGCATCGGCGTGTGAAAGCACTGTACTAACGTACAATAGAATCGCCTTGGCAATAGCAAAGCCATTGTCGTGAATTTTGTATGTACATACATATACACATTAAACAATTATTCTTCAGCCTAAGTTTTTATTATTGTTCGTGTAAACAAATTAATTATTGAGCAATTACTTATTAAAATATTTCACTGATGTATTGCAAAATGAAGTGAAAAGTCTTTTAAGAAGTGTGTCTAAAAATAATGAGACTATAAAATAAAACATAAAATTTTTAAATCAACATTATCCTCGTCAAAGTACTTTCGTTCAAAAGTCACACACCATTGGAGAAGTTACTCACACTCTTGACAGCAGTGCTAGAAGTCTTCAACTAAATATGCCATCAGCTGATTCATCACGACCTTTTGAAACTGTGGGTAACATTTAAAAAACCGCGAAAGATTATCTAACGACACTTACAATTGGAAGCTTCTATCACTAGTACTGCGAGTAGGAACAATCTCACAGATAGTGTACGGTTTTTCAATAAAATCTAATTTAACAGAATGATATTGATTTATAATGTAGCCGTTAATATAAAAAACAATAATTTGAATATTTTTTTATACTCTGTATAATTTAAAGTTACCCACACGTACCGAAATTGAATTGTTTAGCTAATTTTAGATTTTTTAAATATAGGTATTCAGTGTTACAAAGAGACAAATATTTATTAACATAGTTCAATAAATTAAAGGTAATTTGATTTTCAATAATGAAAAATGCTCGACATACGAAACGACTTTTATTTTTTTTAATTTGGAAGTTTCGATACGTTAACATTCTAAATTTTGTAGAATCTCTTTATAATCTTATAATCTAAGAACTTGTCATTACAAATTTGAATAGCAATTTCATGGAATTATTATTAACAATCTTATTAGTTGGAAATGCAGTTTGGTTATAAAATTTCGTCAAGTAGAATATAAAAATAAATCGTTAATATTGAATAATGCGTAACTGTATGATTGTTGTAAAATATGTTGTGAGTATATGCACAAATGTTTACATTCCAAAATAACTTACAAACAAATGAAAAACGTATTTTTAACTAGTTTACACAAACCGCAAACAGTGATCAAAACATTTTCAAGGTTAATTAATTTATTTCATGTAAGAAATAAATAATTATGAAAGTAAATATTAAAGTTTACCAATATTACAATATAATTACCAACCCACAGCGTTTTATGTTTATTAAAATGAGTTTCATGTAAAAAGAACTTTTTGTGCAAAGGATCATTGTATTAGAGTAAAAGGAAAAATTAATAGTGTCTTACATTGTCCTCTTGGAATACCCAAGAGTACGGTTTTGGTCTCTTATCTACTTAACTGTTAAACAATAAACAGTTTCAGCTCAATTGATATACGATTACACCATCATACGACCAACCACTAGAAAATGTTACCACAGACGCCTTTTACTTACATATAATGTGAGTAAGTTGTATGCTCATTTATTTGGCGATATATGGACTTTATTTAAAAGACAAAAATACATTAATTTTCAGAATATATTTTCAATGTGTGTTCTAACATTTATCTAACATTCATGTATATTATATAACTTGTAAACTGCGTTTTAGCATCCATTTACATCGATCACTACACAAATTTTACTGAAAATTTTACGTAAGACAATAATATCCAAGTGCTAATTTTATACGTAAAAGGTTTTCATTGTGCCGTCAACTGACTGTAAAGTACATCGAGAGGTAGTGAAGCACGGTCAGCCATATATTTTATCCGCGGTAGTCCATGTTTAATCTAACCGTACTATATAATCCTTCGGATTACACCGAACGATTTTATACAACATTTTCTCGCCGGTTAAATGTCTAACAAAATGTTTCGGTTTAATACAGTCATCTTTAAACAACGTGATGCAGCTACTTTTTGAATCGTTTAAACATTATACGTATTGTATATACTTTTATTTGACATGATAATTGAAATCAAATTTATATAAGTAAAATAAATTATAAAATCATAAAATTAATTTATTACAAATTAATTGCACTTACAATGGTTTTAACTGTATAGTGTGTTTTTGTATCTTTTTTACATAAAATTTGTAAGTACTATATTTGTTATAAAGAGATATTTTTTTAATAAGATATAAGATTTTGGCTTCATTTCATGATATCATATCTTTTTTTAAGTGCAGTTTAAAATGTCTTTTACGTGCATAACATTTTCCACGAAGTTATGAAAAATGTGTACAATAAAATTTAGAAAGCTTGTTATGTTCTAGGTTCTTAAGTTTTTACCTTAAAAGCGTTTCTTTATGAGATTATCATTAAACGTAGAGTAGCATTTTTGAATGCAAAATAAATAAAAGCTGCGAGTTGAAATAATCGGCTTGGACTCAGTCTTTCTGGCTTTTATCTGTATTTTTTTAATCGTTCTCATTATAAAAATCGTATTCTCCTGGAATTATGTGGTACGTTTAATACCTTTATCAATTTTTTATGCACAGTTTTGACTTTAAATAACATTAAAAAAATTGTTCTGAATATTGAAAAAAGGGAACTCCCCGGAACATTGTAGAATGATAACCTGAAAAAAGTTATTTTCTTTAAATTATTATCATTGGATACATATGTTGAAACTTTTGTTGAAATTATGTAATTACAAATAATTATATTAGACAAAATAGTTGTACAAGTAATAAGAGTTATTGGCGAGCCCAAAATAGTTATAAGTAATTATAAGGCAAATTAGGATTACAAACCACAGAGCAAAAATAACAATACGAAGGAGGTATTGCTTGGTTTTGGACTGCTTCTTTTTTCTCAAGTCACGATAGTACTTACAGATGTTTCGAGGGAATAAGAACTTCTACCAAGTGCGGATAGGAACGCGTAATAAAAGTGTCCACCATTAACTTGTCCACGAAAGGAAGACAGAATCAGCCTGTAGCCTATACCGTAGATACTCTTATACAGTCTGTATACACTGTAAGGATAGGTTGAGTATATAACTAAAAGGGATTAGACGGGGTCTGGGAGATTTGGCGGATCTGTTGGAATCATGTAGCGACTTCATGCTGAACCGAGGCAGGTTCCTTGGCTTCTTGGTCGAGATTAGCTTAGTTACAGATAACAGTCCCAGTCTATTTCTGGAAGAGTATCACCGAATTCGGCGGCAGATGTTCCAGATCAGGTCACTTGTATACGCGATACGTGTATCGATATTCCTACTCCTACGATCCTAAAGAGAAAACGTAAGAAGTTTGATTATCGTTATCACTGAATTTTCAACTACAATCGAATTTAAATTAAGTCATTGGCATCCAATAAGAAGTACGTGAGGGGGAAATTTCTACTACATACTAATGCATAATATAACAGAGCACTTAATGCTTAAATATTCTATTCTTTGACCCAATGTACAATGTGTACGTTAACACATTTAGAAAAGGATATTACATGCTTAATTTATTTTAAAGATTAGTAAAAGGTCCTATATAAATAAATGTATAAATAAAACAAAAAAATGTCATTTACCTGTATAAAGTTATTGTTAGCAATATTACAGTGACTTGTCGAACATAGTAGAAGTTAGTCCTTCGGTGGATAAAGTATTATAGCATTATCAAAAAACTAAATTGCAGATAGAGAACTGTATGTACGTATAGATGTACGTACAGACGTAACTATATACATACCACGAATAGTTCAAAATAGGTGAAGTACTAAACCGTAGCTCACCTTGTTTAATTACACTTAATTGCCTTGCGAATGTAATATTAGTATAAGCTTGGACAAAACTCGCACACCTTGTTTTGGGTACGTTTGAAAGCGATCTTCGTAGTAATGCAAAACGAACCCTTTAAGTCGGTTGTAGAAGTTGCACATGTCAGAAAAGATTATTGCAATGAATGGGATATTTACCAAGATAGGATATTTCGAGTATTACACTTGTTCTCTGCTGATATAATTTGTAATATCATGCTTCAATTAGCACACTTCCTTCCGCATGTATATTATATATATATATTCTCTCTCAGTTTATTCTTATTGATTATCACAGTATATAAAATCTGACTAATTAAATAATATTTAAACTATATGCAATTAACTATTGGTTTACGATTAGATGATAAAATATAAGAAAGTGAATTGGTCATTGAACAACGTGTCGAGCGCAGATTCAGGATCATAAGGATTACAAAGATTGTGTTGTATTGTATACGTGTATAGGTTACACTGTACTGACATTGAAAGATGGTAGTGCTCCTTCTCCTTGGTCGTTGCTTCCAACATGATATAGTACCATCCGAACGTGCTGATAGATTCAATTTACAGGTCTTTCTCCGCCATGTTATACTGATACAATTTGAAAGAAATTCTTTATAGAAAATTTTACAAATTAGTTGGTTGGACACTGTAATTTGAAAATATAATGGTATTTCTCGATCTCATTTTTTAGATCGTATGTTAGAAAGTATTATGAGATTATATACAATTTATATGTGATGAAGTACTTAGCAAAAATTTGAAGCATCAAACTACCCTGATAAACAATATATTATGAATACTTTATTTAATAGCATAAACTTATTTATTATATTTTTTACATACTTATTATATTGAACGTTGAAAAGAATTGTAAGTTGCGGGTGTACAAGTATTTAGTTTTATTAAAAAATTTCAGTAAAAATAACTTTTATTAGTATAATGATTATATATATATATTTTATTACAGTATAATAACAGAATAAATGATAAAATAATCTTCTTTGCAAATGTTATTATTTTTTACAACAATTATTACATTACGTTGGCTAAAAGTAACGTCAGAAATTTCGGTGGGAAAGAGGAATATGTTTCTTTTCATTATAGGAAACATTTCTACATAACGGATTGACCAATTTGATCTTTGACTTTTTGATACTCTATAAGTAGCTTCATTGTATCATCCTCCCAGAATTTGCCATCCTTTTCAACAAAAAGGTTGTAAAATATGTATGTCGCAGGAGAATAACATTTGTTCCAGAACGCAGTAAGTAGTAAACAGAATACGCTGGAAATATCTTGCTATAATAGAAACATTCCACGCAAAACAATAATTCCTTTATATCTTGCAACTTTTTAGGTGAGATATTGAACAGTTATAATTATGCGGTTGACGAATGGAGGTAATATCTGTATTGCTCTATCACCTTGGTAATTAGTGAAATAGCATTGAGTACGAAATGCGAGCCCACCGAGGGAGTGGGTAGTAGCGACCACTAACGTAATCGATGTTTGAGAACTCGAGCAATATGTTAACTATGTACAATTCGTATAGACGTTTATTCTTCTTATGCCGTGTTGATTAAAAAAATGTATAGTGAAATCTATTTAAAAGATAACACAAATAACGTAACTCGAACATTTCATTTGTCATATTGGTATTTTTTATAGAACTTCGAATTAAAAAATATTCACATCAAATATATAATCTGACAGGTGTACGTGTGTATATAGTAAACGATGGAATTTGAATCTCATTTCAAGTATTCAGTACTTATATCTCGATCCTCCACTTATTAAGAACAAAATTTTTATGAAAATTAATGTCGATCATTAATCACATACAAATAAAAATATAGTGTTCTATTTTTATATTTTCCTCATGTAGATAGTTCATTAAATTTCTAGATAAGTTTTAATTAATAATATATTATTTAAATAGCATGAGGGAATATGTATGTAGCATTGTTTTAATTGTGCGTTCGTCAATCTACTAGCAATAATTAAGTTTTCCATTAATCGTTGCTGCAGCTGCGCTCACATGTCTGACCCCTGATGCCTATAACGATCTGATGAGGCATTCACGCGACTCTGAGGGTCCAGACTGCGATACTGAGCTGTACCTCCTCTCTCGCTTTGTAGTTGAGCCCTTCACCGAGGAATATACTAATTTTTATACTGATAAATTCTCTTGATATTTCGCACGTTTTTCACAGTTAGAGACATAGTAGCCAAAAAAATTATTACCATCTCATTCGTAAAAAAGCGTGTTTCACAAAAAAATAAAAATTTGTAAATAGTTCACATACCTCGCTTTATATACCCATTGCTCAATTTTCTACGATTGTTTCATAGACAAAAAAACGAAAAAAAGTAGTGTGCAATGTAACTGACATTTCGGGATCTCTCAATATGTATCAAAACAGTTGGTGACATCATATGAATTTAGCATCACATTTTATCATTATTTATTGTATAAAAATTTCTGCACAAATAATGACAGTTCTTTATATTTTTGGCAGTAACTCAATTGTGATACTGAAATTGAATCGGTGCTTCTCCCGTCTTCGTATCTATGTAAACTATCCACCGCATGGTTAAGACGCCTTCCGATAAGCCGCTATTCTATCATGTTGTAAGTGTATCCTGAATCGCTCTTGCGTTTTTTTTAACAAGTTCCTATTAAATTGCGTATTAACTAATTCCAATATTAACAGCCAATGAACATACTTTCTAAACAGTGACTTATTACAATATAGTTTTCATTCATAAACATATATTTATAATTGTAAATATGTTGCAATAAATGCATCGAATAATTATTGTTTTATGACGTAACGTACGGCTAATATATTACAGTTATGTTTTGCAAATTATCTAGAACAGTTTCCAGTTAACACTGGGCAATTAAATATACGATACGCTCATATCAACACATTGATATCATCATTTTTTCCCATTTCTTTATATTCTTTTTATCATTTCTAAAGTGTATACCTTCTCTATTTCATAAGTATTGGAAAAGATAAAATAAAACGAAGGATAAGGAAAATTGAATCTAATTTCTGCAATTAAAATGTAGTCAAGGTTGAACATGGCAGTTTAATATTTTCGATGACAATTTTTATTTCAATATTACGCAATATCATTGCAATGTCTAAATATTGGGCTTTTCTGAGCACTATACCTGGCTAGAAGTCGCTAAATTAGCTTAGTAGACAAATCATTGCTCGTTAACAAAAGCTTAAGATGTTGACATCAAATATCTCGTTCTAAATATGTAGTAGTTTAATTTCTATTTCTCAAAATCAAACTTTACGAGTATTCCAGTAACAATTTATCAAAGCATATTCTGTCGTGACTACGGGCTATATTACAAAAAATGTACAACCGTTCCATTCACGCCTGCTCATAATAAACGAAGGCTTCCATGAACTCATACTCTCCAGCATATCTCCTATTTGCACTAATAAGAATGATTTCTATTCTTACACATGCAGCAGGTTCGGTAATAACTATTCGAATCATGAAGAGAATCAAAGAGAAGAAATATCAGGCAAAGCACCATGTTCGGCATACATATCATGCTCCTGTGAAGTTAGTACCTCATTTTTTGAAAATTAACAAAATATTTGGAGCTCTGCGTATTTCTGCAATAGTTCTATAGTTTCTGACTAATTTTTCAAAGAGTTCTGTGGATGTTTTGCGAAAAGATCAAGAAAACCTTTGTTTTTTCCGGAAAATGAATTCCTACAAAGAGTCCTAAGTAAATTTGCAATAGTTCTAAAATTCTCATTGGATTTCAGAACGACTTCTCGTCAATTTTTT
>JABFPT010000011.1:68745-84637 GCA_022817245.1 Nixonia krombeini | reverse complement strand
GTTTTGCGAAAAGATCAAGAAAACCTTTGTTTTTTCCGGAAAATGAATTCCTACAAAGAGTCCTAAGTAAATTTGCAATAGTTCTAAAATTCTCATTGGATTTCAGAACGACTTCTCGTCAATTTTTTAAAATAAGTAGTACCAAATTTTAAAAATTAGGTTTATAAAAATCGATATAACTTTATAAATTTAAGTGATATCAAAAAAAAATTGAAATCCTTTATACTACGCTCCCATTATATAATTTATCTCTTTTTTCTCGAATATCACTGGTCATACATTTATTACATACAAATAACTGTCTACTAGAATATAAAAAACGTCATATGGCTTTATAAATAAATATATTATTTTACCTCAAGTTTGAAGAAACTTTTGAGTTTGAAAGTTTGTAACTACAAATGAATGTTTTCCTTTCAACTTTGATTATTTCTATTTTTTTTGTTAATATATATTTTAATAAGTAAACAAATCAAGAACAGACAAGCACAAACAAAGAATCCGCAATTTCTCTGAAATAGGTTTCATATTAATATTCAGTTAATACAGTCTGCCAATGAATCAACTACAAGAAAACATGAAGAGCTACTAGGAAATACTTTTGGTATTTCTTCAAAGCCGCGATGGAATTACACTTCGCAATTACATTTCTCAGATTCTACTCTTTCCTATTGAAAATGCAAGCAAAGCAATTGTAGTATTTGTATACGTAGCTTATTTAGCTTTGAGTATATTCCGACTCTTGGTATGTTTTAATTTTGCGGTAAGAGTAACAGTATTATCAAAGAGATACAATTATCTTGATGCAAGGTCATTTCCTTAATTTTCTTCGCGAAAAGTACGTAATATTTAAAGTTAATAGAATTTGTTGAATTATTTTAATATTACAAATTATGTGTGTTTATCATTGTGTAAACGCGTAAAACATGAGAAAGTAGGTCAATGCTACACAGCAGTATAAATAACATTAAGAAGACAACTTTGAAACTACCATCGACTTAAATGAACATGTAATAGTTGTATTCTGCTGTTCAACCATATTAATTAAAGGGACACGTATTTAGGCCAGACTAGTTCCCTGTAGAAGCATCGGATTAAGGTGAGCTTTGGCGTATATTGAAACTCGTAGCATTTGCTCAAAGTAGTGCAGAACCATACCACTATTAACATTGACGTCATGTTCGGTGGACTTTACTATTTGAATTTTTTTGATAAATCCTGTTTCGTTAAATTTATAAATCGTGAACTTTTGATTTCAGTTCTTGAATGAAAGATATTTTATCTCATTAATTATGTAAAATTCCAATTAGAAATTAAGTTAAATGAGATTGAGTTTAATTAACCTATTATCTATCGTGTATTATGTTATATATTATACATAATAATTCAAAATGTATCTTTCTCAACATTTTTTGATAAGTACTTACTATTTATTTTTTAAGCATTTACTGATAAACAAAGAGAAATAATTTATATTCAGATATATACATACCACGCCTATTATTTACAATTTTAGGACTATTTCTACCATCAAAACATGTTTATTTGGCAAAGATGAAACAGTAAGTATTTACATCATATAATTACGTTCCATATTTGCAATCTACAAACAGCATGAGAATTAATAAAACATTTGACGAAATTCGAAATTGTGTGGCAGGAACCTAAAATATAATACTCAGTCAGTTTATTGTTGTCTACGTGTTCATCGACTTTTAAAGTGCCAACTTGACTACCAAACGAATATTGAACAGGCAAGAGAGATGTTTCAATCTGTTGTGAAAATCCTCCTATAAATTTTGCTATTACATAAAAATACAATTACATCTCCTTCGAATTTGTCACAATACGTTTATATCTGTGACGCTATTGTTACATCTAAGAATAATTACCAGCAAACGTTATCTTAAAAAATAATTAACTTTGAAATGTCAGCACCGATTTATTTTTCTAAATTTTAAATTTATGTCAACAAATTTTTATATTTCAAACTTGCACGTTTATACTTTTTAATAAACTATTTATAATACTGTGGATACTTCACATTTAAAATGCCATATTTTAAATATACATTAATTAAACCAATATTAGATACGATGTGTTAAAGACTATTTATGAATATAAAAAAGTGTATAACAGGTTGAGAAAATATGCATAAATAAATCTAAAATTATGTAGCTAAAAATGACTGGGGAGAGGAACAAACATTTAGAGCAAACAAAGAGGTTAAACAGGAGAAGTAGAAAGCAGAATTAACGGGAAATAGGAACGGACTAGAGTTTCCAAGCGACAATGTGTCCCGCTGACTTCTGTTTGAACGGAAAAGCGACAGAATGAAATAAAAGAGTGGAGGAAAGAGAGAGAAGGGTGCAGAAGCCACCTGCGATATCTTGTTCGTGTCTATGAAATGTTTGTGGTTTCCTTGTCAAAGGATGAAACGTGGAGAGGAACAGTGGACAACGTGTACAAACAACTAAGAGCCATGTTATCTTGTATTGGTTGGAAATCCTCAACGCATTTTATTATCATTATATCTCTCTCTTGTTCACCTTTCCGTTTACCTCATTTTTCATTCCCATAAAAATTATATTTATAAAATTGCGAACAACTGGATCCTGGCAAACAAACAGAAAATATAAAAGAGTAACTTAGTAGTGATTATGAAACAGCGAAAAAGTAGCCATAACTTAAGGAGAATTATAAACATTTGTATTCTTTAGTGTACTTATAAACATCCAAAATATTTGCATATAATTACAGTAATATATGTAAAGACGTAGCAACGTAGTTATGCGCGTTGCAATGTACACAAATAATATGATTAATAACATTAATCTATAGCGTTTTAACATTTATTTAAAAAGTTACTGAAACTAACCAATTATACTTTATGGTTTGTAAAATATTTTGCTGAAAGTTTTTGACCAATATAACAAAGCATAATTCTTATTATTTAGTTGTTTTTAATAAACATACTATTCAAAGGCAGTAATGGTTACATGTGTTAATAAAAGAATTTGTTTGCAACTCGACAATTACGTTTGTAGTCATTTTATAAAATTTGTCCAATACGAACACCATTAATAGTCATTATAAAGGATAATGTGTTACATTCTTATATCATAAATGTTTTTATGCATAGTGCCTTTTTATACAAAAACAGTTCGAGTTAATTTCCAAAGAACCAAGCTACCGAGTTCAGTCCCTAAACTCTATACACCTTGAAATAACATACCACAAAAAATGAATGGAACATGATTCATTACCTTAATGAACCTAATTTAGTATATTTTTTCTAAAGCAACTAATTTACTTCAAGATGTAAATTTCACTGTTAACACAATAAATTTAATACCACAACTACACCACGAGGTAATAAACTACAACAATATAAAACGCTACATGAAACGTATTTAATGTTGCATTTTTTTGTTCGTGCATGTCATTTGAATGAAATGATTCAACATTTTTTACTGGAAAAAGTTTTATACTATTATGTGGGTTCATCCTGCAATTTCTTTTCGTGGGCATTCTTACGCCAATGTACGAGAACAAAAAACAAATTTATTTCTTTATGGATAATACTTTATTTGTGAACAATATTCCGATTTGTACTAAGTCGTCGTGATTTACAATAGTAAAATTATAAAAATACTTTATTTCCTAATAATTTAGGAAATACACGATGAATATTATAAAAATACGCGGCTATTGCGCGACGATGTGTTCTATAGCTATCCCATCGCTCCCGATTTGAATGGTCCTTTAGGCCCTACGTTTTTGATAATGGGTATCGTGATCAAAACATTATTTTGGCGACAGCTCCGACTGCATTTCCTTGTAATACAATGTCAGTTAGGCACTTTCTTAATTACAAGAAACAGATCACGCTTGGACCAAATGCGTCAGGTATGTTTTCTGTCTGATCACATCGGCGGCGATCGCACATGACATTATTGGCATCGATAAGCTTTCGTTACTGTAAAATGGTTTGTCTGATGGATTATTGCTTTTCCACGAAGTCGAATGATCTAGATATTTCGTAGCATAATCAGTTAGAAATAATTTAATTATGAGCTATGTTTAAAAGTTACGCAAGTAACAATATTTATATTTTTTTTCTTTAAATATTATTGCATTATTTTTTATTGCTGTGAAACTGTAGCTATCTAATTTTTAGTTAATATTGATAATGAAAAAAGGTTTGAAATCAGTTCTACAATATTTTGTAATCATATGCAAAATTGTTAAATATATATAAGACTGTAGTTATATAAATAATATATACTGTGAATACCCAAGGGAAATTTCGATCTTCTCATTTCAACAAGAAAGACATTTTACTGAAATCTATTTGTATTTTATTGAAAATATATTCTTCTATTCTTATAGATTTCGCAATAACGTAGTATTAAAAAATATACAAACATTATGCCTAAGTAATTAATTTAGCTACAATTTTATTAAAAAGCTAATGTATCCAAAAAATGACAATATGTAACTAACGAATGGAAGTAAGAGCAGTTTAAAATGATATATTCCCTTGAATAATTGAAAACGATAACTGGCATATGCTGTTAAATAGTCAGTGGATATAAAACTACCCAAAGTCCATTTCTGGAAACTGAGTTCACCTCTCTTAGAACTTTCAAATACAACCTGCAAAGTAATATTCTGGCCATTTTGTAATTTCACTCAATAAAGTTTGCACCCCAGTTTTCTCTTGAGTTAAATAGTTTAAAACTCTAAATTCAAAAAACAAATTGTTTTGTTCAACCAATTAAACTACGACTAAACTCATTTGAAAATGCTATTAAATTACCACGAATGTAATTTGTTTCATGTCATTTGCCATGATACTTGTATGTATACATAATTATACATTTGTAAATACATAAATAATAATGTGTACTGCTCACTGTTTGAAAATACAAATTTTATTACATGTACCAACATAATTCTCGCTTTCTTTTTAATTGCTTCCTTCACAATTATTTCTACAAATGTAAAATCAGTGATATAGAAATGTTGACAATCTAAAAAGTAATTATTGAACAAATTCCAAAATTTTAGACTCTATTAGTCTTTTAAATTATTTCCAAAAATATGTCGTTATGAAAAAATGAAAATACAATAAAATAATATAATAAATCGTTATCACCTTTGCTTTAAAGCTGTACATATTCAACATGTTATATGACATTTTTTGTTGCAACTTTTTCATGGTAAATGCATTTATTTCTGCGCAGCTGTATACAGGGCAATTCTGTTATGCAACAAATTTCACTTACAGTTCGAATTATTCCTTGTCGCGCTGGACGTCTATCGTACAAATTAGCATTTTTCAAACACTCAGGGCATTTTGCATAAATATATACATTTTGAAAACACGTAAAAAATGACAACGGTAATTTTATTCTTTCTCTCCTCTTTTGTATTTAAGTACACTGTTATATCAATGGTAATCATAAATTACATATTTCATTCATATTCAAATTTTGAATAGATATTAAATCGGCAATATTAACCTCATTATATAAATATACATTCAATGTTATACCTAAATATAAGAAAAATAATATTAAATAATATTAAAATATTTTTCTTATTATACAGTACCATAAGCATTTTGTTTATGCTAATTATTTTGTTCAGTATTCGAATGAAAAAAATTAGTTTATTCCTAAGTCTTGCGATAAAATAATAATAAATGTTCAATGAACTCAATAATGTAGATCATTTGAGTAGGATTAATGTATAAATGTTAAATCATAATACGGTTACCACATTTCATGCAAAGTGGTATACATCAATATGAATAGTATTTCACCACGAAAATGTAAGGTATTCAATCAATACTGTTATCTCTCAGTTTTGCTTCATAGGCTTTCTAGCATGTAAGTCCAGTCATACATAGTATGTATTATCGTCTAGACATATTTACACTTCGTTAAACGAATATACATAAAAATTATCTATATATTCTTCAAGACGAATAATGTGTATATTGTATGTATTCGTGTACTTTTAAGACATATCATAGAAAATATACTAAATATGTAAATCAGAAGTGAAATAACGAAATAAATATAGAATATCAAATTGTGTAAATATTATATATTTACTTAGTAAGAATTTGTAAAATTCTTTTCAGTTGGTTATGAAGGTTTAAAAAATACGCTTAAGGAAAAGGATGACATGGCAATATAACATTAAGATGAGTGAATCGTTAAAGTGTGAAATTATATTAATCTATGTAATATTTGCATTTTCACTAACAATTAAGTACAAAGCCACAAGGACCATTTTACTTTCTAGTATGGAGATTGAGCTACAACAGAAGTTTCTATGTCGACCATGGCCTCAACTTCTCTCACGGGGTGAATATAGATATTCTGATAGTAATATTAAACTTACCCAATGCTGATGCCTCGGGCAATTGGGAATTCTCCACCTCTTCCGTTCGTTTTCTCAATAAGCTTCTCATGTAACAACGAATAAATCTGACACAGCAAATATTAAACATCAGTACCTCATTTAAAACTTTTAAGAAATGCTTTATTTATTTAATTACCTATTTTTTACTAATTCGCTAACTTTTACTTTCAAGACTATTATTCAATTTTTTTCTCATACTGCGTTCCGGATAATAAAAATTAGAATACATTTTCAAACATTTACATCCGTATCTTTATTATGAAAAATCTTAAAGTAGGTATTTTCCGAACAATGTGATGAAAATTTAAGGAGCAAAAAATTCTCTAAACAAACCTTAAGTAAAACAATGAGTAAAACAGGTTTAAGTAGAAAACATGTTCACTATACTTGCATTAGATAATAAATTTATTAATATTTCCATAAAATGGTAACATATAATTATAATTAATAAAAATCTTTATTTCTATAATTTCATGTATAACGTCAGGGAGATCAAACGGGTAGAAGAATAACAAGGCAAGTAATAATTTTTTTTACAAAGAATAAGTGAATCGTTCTGCAAATAGATATAAACATTTTTAAAATGTTACTGTAAGTAATACTGCAAATAATACTCGTTGCACTTTTCGCTGTAATTGTTCTCAATAAAGTTTTGTTTAAAAATTAGTTTTAAAAAGTAATATTTATTACAACACAAATTAGTAAATATAATAACACAAATTAATAAAATTAGAAGCGTTAAAAATATTGTTGGTACAAGAACAGAAAGTTGGTACAAGAAAAAGTTAAAAAGAGTTTGTTCTTCAAAATACAAATACTTTACGTATGATAAATATGAATTTCAATCATACAGCTAATGTTTCTTTATTTGTATCCCGAAAAAAATGAATATTTGTGAAGTGAAGTAAATTTTCGACAACCAGTTTTTCATAAGCATAAAAGGTAATACGATGAGCAAAACATATACGAACAGGACAACGCGAGAAATTCCAAGGAAACGTAGTAATTTTTCGCTCGAATGGTAAAAGTGGGGAGGGGTCTCGGAACACATTAGAACGTTTCTCTCGCGTAATGAATAATGTGTACGTAGTAAATGTGTTTAGTTCTAGGATGAATTTATAAGAGAAACATGTCATGAGAATGCAAGAAGAATAGTATACATGTGATGAAATCTTAAATGAATATCTGCGCTGTAATTGGAGAATTTTATACAAGTTGCTGATCTAATTTGTTGTAGTATTAGGTTATTAACAAAGTGAATAAAAGAAAATAAAATTTAAGTATATACTTTATTATAAACATCTTGTAGATTTACGTTTTCATTAAAATCATTAGGCTGTTGCATTGCATTTGAATTTAAAAATATAATAAGTCTTGGATGTGCGCAAAATATTTCATACCTGTAAGAATACGTTTCGGGTCATATAGGAAAACGACTGTAATGTTCAAAACAATAACAGTACCTTTATCGTAAGTGACGATCTTACCACTCTTTTTTTCGGGTTTGTATGATAGGATCGTGTCATTGTCGCAAACGACAAAGACCCGTAGTTTCGATGGTTGATAGAGGTGGTAAGGAATCTGATTCTAAAGAACATCCAACACCTCTATTTTTCCAGATTTGCCGAGATTCAGCGAACTGCTGGTTCATTCTCTTTCGTCATTTCTTCGCACTTCTTCCTTCCCATCCTCTTTCAAAGAAATATCGCGACTATTTCAATTTTCGCTGATATTGGGCGAACGATAGGCGAAGGATGCCTCCCAGGCAACGGGGCTATCTTTTATTTCACTCGATCTCTATACGTATAAGTTTGCATTCTTTTTCTTTTTAAGCATCGGATTACTATACTTCTCTCGACATGATATGACATTTTAGATTCGTGTGATGGAACACATCTGTAATCATATGCGTACCGATGTGAACATCAAATCACTTTCTTCCTACTATATGTCAGAGGGCTATCCGTCTGTACGTGTGCTCGCAATTTCGAAATGCCATTATGCAATAGTTCAAATGCATTGCGATCCGTAAATGCCGCTGACAACCGCAGATAGTCATTTATAGAAGAAACTGTGTTTGAATCATTTAATCGTGTTATCTTAGCATTAATTCTTTAGCTGAATGATGTGTTATTTCTATAAAATACTATTGAAATTTTGTTTACAAATAAAGAAAATTGCGATGACGTAATAAAAATTTCTTACCAAATTTAATTTTTTAATCTACAAATATGTCAAGTGTAATAAGTAACAATTTTTAAATATATTTATTTACAAACAATAAATCTGAATTGTACATAAAAATCAAGTTACATTCAAACGTAAAATGTATAAATGTGTGTACAATATGTAAATTACTATTAATCCTTTTTTAAATGTTTAATTATCCTTATTACACTAAAAAATAATACAGGTTGATGAAAGACATTCTTCGGTATTAAATTAAACATAGCTTTTGAAAAGAATGTGAAATTGTTAACGGGACAGTAAACTTTATGCGAATAACTGAGGTAAATTGATGTGGAAAATTAATGTTTACATCAAACATTATGTTGGCAGTCAATAAACTATCAAAGGCACTGTGGAATTTGATTTTGGTGGCATTAACAAATCTTTCGAAGTTCACACGTCTGCTGTTAGAATGAAAAACCTAATTTTTATGCATTTGTAAAAGAAGTATACATCATAAGACAATATATTGTAACATACTAATCAAGAACAAAATTAAACACAGAAACATATTTTGTAAAGAAACAAACATTAATTAATATTACATTACGGATACAAAAACTGTCATTTTATTCCTATCTTTTTTCTATATGAATGTTACGAGGTTAACGCGCGATTACTTCTCATGAGCATTTCTGCGTTACGCAAAACGCAAACGGGAAATGTTCATGAAAATATAAAACAAGTATATTTGTTTTAAAATTAATATATCTTCAAAATAAATGTAACTTTTCGATAATAGTTTCGTTGTGACTGATTGATTTTATTGCTTTTCCACAAATTTAGGCGGCTTGGGTATTTTTATATCTTAACAGTTTTGATTGCAGACTATATGTGTAATGGTTAGACAAGTTATGTACGTAACAATAACATTGATAAATTCGTGATAGCTTTTATTCAAATATGTATGCAGAAAAAAATGTGTTACAAAAAATGGCCGTGTAATAGTGATGAAACTTCCACATAATTATAAGTAATGTCTTTGCTGCTAAAAAAAGCTTGTCACTATTCTCTCAACTTGCACACTTCCGAAATACTTCTTGATTATTCCCATCTTAAATTCGCACTTCTGCATTTTGTGATTTCGCATGAGTAAATCTAATAGGTTTTATATGAATTTTACATAAAACTTATAATATAAAGGCGAAAAAACAAGAATAATGATATTCTTTACTGATAAACTCGAATAGAAATTCTTATTGTATTCGTTATGCACTACGGTTCCTTTATTTTACTGCGTATTTACAACATGTAAAGAGAATTACAAATTACACACCAATCAATTCGTGCAACAAATAAGTTGTAACTACTTTGCATGTTGCAATTAATTTGTTATTGGTATAATTTCTTTACATATTGAAAATGTGTTACATTTTAGATTGGAAATGAAATTTTCAACACATAAAATTTTCAATATTTTGTACATCAAACGTAAATTAAAACTTTCATGCATAAAGATGATAAAATTGAAGCGACTTTGTGACATAAAATATGCATCATAGAACAATAATACAATATATTAGTATTTAACATAACAGATGTAACAGTGTTAGATATATTACACGATAATATAACTTTCTGTTAAAGTAAATGCTCAGTACGGCATAACGCTCATTTTAATTGCAAGAATTATTGATAGATCTTTCTCATATTTTTAGAATTTTACCGACATTTAAGAACTTCTTGTACTTATTTTGTCGGTTACATATTTTTGATTTTATTAGCCAAATATATTATAGTGTTCATAAATAGAATGATGATGTAATATACGTATTAATATGAAATAACTAATTTAATGCATAGTAAAACTGAAATATAATGGTACATATTTATCAAATAAGACTTCAACGAAATGTAGAACTCTGTTGTCAGAATGGAATATCTCACAGCCGATAAACAAACTACCTAGTAAGAGGAAGGTTTATGTCGATTACATAAAGAAAAGTGGGAAAGTATAGAATTTGTGTGATTATTAGAAGAAGAATGAGGGGGTGAATACGGGAGGTGCGTGTGGCGATGGGGGAGGGGCACATCCGACATTGGTGATTGTGGTGGGGTGGACAGAGAGCCAGAGGAGAGGGGTGCAAAGAAGGGGAGAAAGCGACTGCCGTGTGAGCGTGAGAGGGTAGTGATTGTGCTACAGTCGCACCGCGACACCCCCACGAGTGAAACTGTGCGCGTTAACGTGTTTTTGGTCATTCGAGCGTTTTGAACAGTGTTATGCTTTTAAGATTACGCCAACTATCTCAGCTGTTATCTTGAAACATTTTGAAAACGAAGACTCTTTGTTTTTAAAATTTCTCTGCACGTAACTTTCATCTAAGTAAGTACTATAAAAATATTAGGACTGCGAAAAATATCTGTTTTCAGATAAAAATGAAACTGATATTTATTAAAAATCAACATCAATATGTAGAAAAATTCCAATTGGTTTAATCTATTTTTTATATTATTTTTCATATTATACGAATTTCATTTTTACAGTTACGTCTCATTTCTATCGTTACACAATGTAAATTTTTTGTACGACATAAAGTCCTCGAAAACTCATTTATATTTTATTTGAATGAAATTTCTAAACTTGAAATATATGAATTATGATTTTTATTTTCAAATAATTCTAGGAGTAAACCTTCTTTGAAATGATCTCTGGAGTTTTGCCAATATGACTATCTGATGTTGTAAGGGAACCTGTTGATGATTACTTTGAAGTTTTATATACTACTTTTTTAAACTACGTGTTACTTGTACTGTGTTCAATAAATATCGCATTGTACACAACACAATAATAGCATTCTTATTGTCATATTTTGATTACTAAATGAGAGATGATACATAAACTAAATTATTTAACTGTACAAGTGTTCTCAAATGTTTTTAATTGTGATTATTGTCAGTTAAATGTTTTATATAAAAACGATTCAAATTAGTTTTCATATTTAAATTTCTCAATTACTGTGATATGTTTATTACTATTACTGTTTCCATAACTTCAAATGTATAAACTAAAGTCAAATATCATAAAGTTATAATATTGATATAACGAGTTGTAGGTATTTTTCGAAAACTTCATAGCATATTACTTTAACCGCTTGCATTTAAAAGATGAAATAAATTTACAGAATCACGTGTAAGTTACATAACTAAATTTATTAACATTTGAGTATTTGAAAAAAAAACAATTAATATTACAGTTTTATTTGAACGATTATGTTTACAGAGAAAAACACTCAGTTTATAAAATATCACATATACTTAAATTTAGTTTATTGTCGACCAAATGCAACAGTTACGTGTATATTTACATGAACTAAATTCATTTTTACTTTACTTAAAGTTATTCATGAACTATAGAATCATGCAGAAAGAAGATAAAAATTATAACAGAAAGTTTTATGCGAAATCTCGTGTGGCATAATATTTCATTCTCAGACTTCAGTAATGGCAATACCTTGCTTAATTAATCTTAAATCAACTATATCATAGGGAACTCTTGCGCTTTTTGCATCTTTGCACACATTGTACATCTTAAACATTTAAACAGATTAGAAGTGAGATGGATTTTACCCAAAATATACATTATTATTGGCTGTTTTTAATATTAAACTGTTATTATAATATTTACTGTTTACCTAAAATGAGCAAATATTTATTTTCATTAAATTTACATATAAATTACTTGAAAATAAGTTACTCTTAGAAAGTGGATTTTATATTTAAATGATACCTGTTCGTAGTTACGGTTTCTTATGTTCTCTATTCATTTGCTAACTTTCATTATTTTTTATTTATTACCATCTCAAAGGAATGTTTCTGTGTCCATAGTTTCATTTTGGCCCTCACATCCTCCACAACACAATTCCACGGAATTGTGACGCTTATTTATCGTTTATATCGGTCTAATTGAATTCTCGTTGCTCTCTTTTGACAACGTTTTGAAATCTGCGAATGACAATGATTAAAGCTCTGACACGTGCACTGATGCGATTATACTAAGACGATGGGAAAACTTTTACAGTGTGTTTTAGAGCATACGAAGTGCTGTACATTAATAACCTGGGTACGCGGTAACTTTTTTCCTCTGGAAAGTTTTTGGTTTGAAAACGTGATCTAGTGTCATGGCAATTGTTTTAATGTCACCTCTTTGCACTTCACATTTACTATAGGAAAGGTTATTGTAAGAGGAAAGGAAATATATAAAAGACGAAAATATGAAGCCTTCGTATCTTCTGTAAGTTCGCATATATCTTATAAGAAGTTATATGAAAATATTAATAATAAGCAACTTTATTTATACACATAAATGTTTTTCTCTCATTATGTACTTGAAATTACTTTTATATATCTTTATACTGTTTGATAAGTAGTAATATTTAAATAAAATCAGGCCATAAACCTATTTATTCTCCTTAAATAATTTATTTGTCTAGCTCAAAATTTTTGTATGTAATCAAATCAATACAGATGTATCTTCCATCAAAAAGCAACTATTTTAGTACTCTGTATAATTTAAATAATTCAGAAACAATCGAGCAAATGAATTTGTACTCTTTATATTATAAATTAAAATATCTATTATATATTTATATTTTTAAATCAAATCAAGAGTGAGTTATTTATTTCGTTACAGATATGTATATATATTTTTTATAAAATTGATGAAACAAGACGAAAATGCACTACTTGATTACACAAAAAGAACATCAATTAGAGAATAGGAAACCTTCAAGCTCAAATTTTAAGATAAAAGTTTCTTGAAAAGTTTCTTTTCTTGAAATTTTGATTGTATACTATGAATGGATCATGCAAATTGCCGACAAGTAAAATTAGATAATCGTGTCTCAGGAAGCTCTCAACGAGTTAGTTCCTGCCGTTAATAAAATGCAAAGCACCAGAACTGTAAGCTACTCGATAACGGTGTGAACACGTTGAAATTAAATAATGGATAATGTCGACTTGCACTGCGAATACTCGCAGTGAATTTATGAGCGATCAAAATCTTCATTCAGTCAATCACGTTTATAAGACTTTTGTCAACAGATTTGTCATTTCTAAAAGTAATCTAATACGTTAATTATTATCAGTAATACTATTATGTTGATAGGATATGATGTACCAGTAATTCATTGTTACCACACAAAATAATTTTAATACAAAGAAACTGTATAAACAAAAAATTCTTGATAAACTTTACCATATATAATATAATTTAAATGAACTAGTGTCAATAGCTTCATTTAGTAAAAATAAGCTTAATCAAGCGTATTTACTTTAATTTGTTGCCAATTTCATTTTGAAATAAAACAATTCACATAAATATTATTCTGAAAGTATATGAATATAGATTTTATACATATTCTACTAATGGACAGTTTCATTTTTTCGTTACTACAAAACAATATTTTGCATTCCACGTTCTTATTCCGTTCATGCGTTACAGTGCAAAATGATTAATTATCCAATACGCGCCATCCATTAATTCAAAGGCGTTCGTTTTTTTATTAGCGAATGATAGGGATTTATTAAATAGAAAATGATTGAAACAATCAAAAACTAAAGGTCAAAACTGAAACCACCAAAATTAAAATAATATATTACAGTAAATATGTCAAAATGCTAGAACAACGAATAGTTCAAAAACATTGTGAAACATAATCATCTACAAATATTATAAATAATTTTCAATCGACTACAAATTAGTTGATGTATAAAGTAATGACTATCTAACTAATCTGATATTTAATCCTTCAAGATAAAAATGAAGTTTAGTGTTTAAGATTGCGCGTTTATTTGATCCTATCCTAACGAAGAACAAAATCTCCATGCATTTATTTCTTAAAATGATTTCCATATTCATGGAGTCGGCATTCTTGAGATCCTCGTATAATGAGATCAATTGGAGTAGTTTTCCAAGCGTAAAAGAGGTCTATTATCCTAAAGCATAGGAACACGAGAGAGAACGCATGTTCTTTGGTTTACTTTGTGAAATTCTCCTGGATGATTGCCAGTGCATACTCAAATGAATACCTGTTGATAATTGCATATCCTGGAACTTCATATTACTTCGATTGATATTCAATATTTTCATGTTATGCGAAAAAAATGTAGTATAATAAATTTATTATGTCATATATAGATAATTCTAACAAAATATTCTGCCAAGTGATATATTCGACTGTCATTTGTATGAAGTATTGAGAAAGTTAAACAAACACTATAACAGGTAAAAATTTTAGATCATACTTCTCTATTTATTTTTTCTTGTTATAATAAATAAACAGAATAAAATTAACTTAATTACCTACATGTATCTTTGCAAAAGTACCACGAGAACTATATAATTCTTGACAAAAGAGGGTTTTTCGTGTTCAAGACAGAATTCCTTCAATACTGAGTGATTCTTCTCGAGTCAAGAGGATTGTCATAGGACTTTTTAGATCGCAGAACAAATTCAAAATCTTCTGAAACATTTTTTACAGAAAAGCTTTTCTGATAAATTAAGGTATATATTTTTTAATTATACATTCGGTAATAAATTCTATTTTTATCACCTACACTCTTCATCTGAATAAATACCTTTAAATAGATTATTGTTATATTCTAATTTAATTTTACGATTAAAATTGATCAAAAAATATATATTGCATCACATAACATACTTGGAAGAACGTAATATTACGTTCAGCAGCACGTTATTAAAGTGCAGTATATTTTTACGTGGTTTTAATAGAGATGGATCTAACACGATATTAAAGTCTTTATAATTACTATAGGGTAATCAAAACATTTTTGTCGAAAAAATAATAATCAACATTTCATTCACCTCGTGGAAGAACGTAGTTAACAGTGAATACATTAATTTTTACACGCTGAGGTAAGCCAGATACTATAATATCAAATTTTCTTAATGAAATTCAGATTTTATTAGAAAATCTGTTGCGCTTAATTCGCGGAATCGTCCTCGGTTTTTCTATCTCTAGAGAGCTTTATTACAAAAACTCGACAAACAGCCAGATGTTCCAGTAGTAAAATACTTTTTGCTGTTCTTTCCAGAATGACGACTGGTGATATTTCGTACACAAAGAGTGTATACTGTGTGTGAAGAAAAAAATTTGTCTGCGAAAGTTCCAAATCCATGTTGTACCTTCTGATTGGAATGGAATTTAATTACGCATTCAATTCCACTTTGTACGTTCATTTTCAATAGTACTTCATTCATACAACT
>JABFPT010000011.1:43403-59317 GCA_022817245.1 Nixonia krombeini | reverse complement strand
TCCGTTATTTATGGCTCTGTGAAAGAAGAGAAACGAAAAATAGATGGAAATCGAATAAATATCGACAATGAATAATGATATCGCTTATCATAGTGAGAAATGTTCAAATGTTCCACGGTAGTTTTATTCATTCAGTAGTTATAAATCGGAAACCTTTTTGCAGAAAGTCAATCTCCTGAATACTACTGAACAGTATATGGGTAGCAATTTTCGCATCAGTTTATCTCTCATTGTTTTTCGTATTATCACGTAACATTCTCTACGTGGGACTAGGAACAATCGCTGTGGTTACGTATATCGCTGGAAAGACGTAAATGCTAATCGGATAAGTAATCTACTTAGAACAGCTTTTTGCAGCAAATAATTACTTTTTACAACGAATGAAAACTATGTATATACATCGAAATATATGTGCAGTCTTATTACATTTTAACATAATAGCACATTTATATGTACAGATGAAATTTTTCTTTTCACACATATTTTTGTACTGTTGTTCAAAGAACAATATTTTTCGTGAGTTACGCACAATACTTTATTTTATCTCTTTACTAAACGAATACGGTATAAATGTGATATTCTATACGCGCCTACATTAACTTCTTGAGTAATAAAGTCCATTGTTGTATTTGTTGTCCATTGTTGATTGACGTAATTTTTTAAGGAATATTCTGTTGACAGATGTTCTTTGACGGTCCATAGATTAATCTGATTCGATCTAGAGTGACATGTTAACGAATCAACACGCGTAGTCAGAAGGGGTAGTAAGAGCTATGAAACGGCGTACAGTTACGGAGATGATGCGGATATCCAAAGGAGCTAGTAGGAAGTAACAGGCGAGTGAGTTGAAAGGTAACAGGTCGGATGTCCGGTAGTCCGTCACCGGCTGTCTCCTCATATTTCTGACCAGCCGTGTAGTGCAGAACACTATTACATCGTCATATCGCTTTCGCGACAAATGATGAACATGTGTATATTTGCCCTTAAGATTCTTGACGTAAAAACAATTATGACGATCGTACTTCAACAACAAGAACGAAAATGCAGAACTCGATTCTGAAGCACAGTCGAAGAATTGCAGAGTGTAAAGATTATAACGGAGTGAAATGCATTATTCCCTGTCCGTAGAATGGTTAAACGCAATGAGCGTGCCGGAACACGGTTATTTACAATTGGCATAGTATCACTATAGTAATACAAAATCACTTTTAGACAGATTATTTTATTTTTATTTACTAATATTATTTTAGGTTTATTTACTTAACGACAGCACTTGTAATCATTCCTTTATTTATCCGCTTGGTGGAAATCTTCTTGGCGCTACAAGAAGCAATCTTTAAAAATTTCATTGTGTTATAAATCTGTGATGCATTCGTAATGCTCACTAACAATTCAAAATTCTCTCATATGAATGCCTACATTTATATTCACACATTCATGAGCAATCTATCCGAACTTGCACACCCGGCGAATTCTCCCATTGCACTGTCCTTGCCTCTCTTGCTCCAAACACCACCAAAGTACCATTGACGCCAGTTCACTGCCTACTTGCATGGATTTATCGCTGTATGCATTAACGCTCGTGTATTTTGTGCACATTTTGACGCACCAAGCACATATTAAGGAAATTCTAGTTACCAAGTTCGAATGAAATTACATTATTAATTAAAATTTTTATTAGAATAATCGGTATTTCGCGACACTAAAATGAAAACTTTCAAAAATCGAACTGATGTAACAAATAATGATAATCAGAACGAAAATTCAATATTTTTACTTGAAATATAACTTTATTAAATTACGTATTATCAATTTTTTCGATGAACTTTTGCCATTTTTGAGGCAGTAACATAATTCCATGTTCATAAAACATTTGATTTTTATCAGCTGAACTAAATGAGATTTTACATTATCAACGTGATTAAAAATTTGTCCATTTAAGGAGTTCTATATGGAGCGAAGTAAATAGAAATATGAAGGTGCAAGGTCAGGGCTATATGGCGGATGTGACAATACACCCCAACCTAACTCCAATCATTTTTGGCGAGAGACTAAAGATGGGTCAATAAAGTATTTCTGTAATGGACGTTTTGCCTCTTTCATTTTTAAAATGGGGTAAAAGCGAAGCTGAATAATTGATCGATACAATTTTGTTACAAATCAAAATTAGAAGTTCAAAGAACAAGAAAAGAAAAGTGCGGTACGAGTTTAACAGTTGAAATTGTCAAAGAAAATTTATATATTTATGGGAATCTTTTTCTGCTCCATATTTTCTAAAAATACATCGATATACGCGATGAACGGTTATAAGCAGAAAATCATCGTTTTGCTGGCTTGCACAAACGTTTATTTCACAAAAGTGCGATCGTTGCTCGTAATTTCCCAAAAGTGCCATTAGCGCCCCGCAAAGTACTTTGGATTGTCGCGGAAGCTATTATAGATCCGAAAACTTAGGCGATCGTGATAACGCATGGTTTGAGACAGGTTCGGTTCCTTTGGCAAGTAAGCCACTTTGTGTATTAAAGAAAACTATCTGTATAATAAATAGTATCATGAAGAGGAAAGTGCGTTCATATTTAAAGCATCAGAAAAAGGAACTACACTAAAGTGCAGTGTTATACATTAGACTTGCAATGGATTCTTTTCAGCTGATAAAGTTAAACAAACTTCTCGCCCATTATTAATTATACATTAGCCGTCATGTATATTATATTACATATTTTTATCAATTTATTTAATTACTTTTTTACCTTATTAGTAATTTCATATCCATATTCAATGAGTGTCACTTGTATCTTGGGGTTTTATAGAAACGTATCAGTTCATTAAATTCTGTCCATGTACTAAGTAAAGTAATCTAATAACTGACTTTCGATAACTCTGTTTTATATCCCTAGTCATGATGTGTTTTAACAAACATTACATTTGTAATGCATTAAAACAAATTACTTCTGAAATAATAAAAACGGGAATGTTAAATACCAGAGCGTAATGTAAATTATGATTTTGAAGATAGTGCGAGGGATGTATACTCAGTTTCTCTCGCGGACCAAATGATATGCTGACAATTCGCCGAATGAAACAAGCCGTTCGGTACAATTCACTGAATGCGATATTTTATCGAATGGGATCTCTTTGAATGCTAAAACTCATTTAAACAACGACGTATAAAATGCAAGATTTTTAAGAAATATATGGCCATAAAAGTAGATCTTTTTTTATTACTATCTGGAAATTAGACATAGTAAAAGACACAAAAAGTAAGAGTAAAATAGTACTACAATAATAATCTTATACACAAAGTTACAATTGTATATTTTGTTCACATGGAATTTAAGCAAGACTGCAATGAAATGTTTCGTACATAATTTTGAGAGATAATTTTATTGGAATACGGAATTTGACTTATAATTCATATGTATCTGTTTGTGTAATAAAAAAGTGTATTGTCAAATATGAAGCTGTGTTCTACTTGAGCATACGGTAGTCACCTTTAGCTCTAAATTGGTGAGTTGGAAAGCTTATAGTAACTTACATTTTTACAATGTTACACTGCAACAGGATTTACGTAATTTCAAAACTGATTCTGATCCTTAAAGTTGATGACCACGATTTACGTTATATTCGATGATGTACTAACCTCTTCACGTGTATATATAATACGGGTAGCACCTTTTCGCGGTTCATATATCACTCAAGTTAGCTCTGAATGGTTCGGTATAAATGTTTTGCAATGACGCATGAACAATAGATTCAACACCTATACAAAGGACGTCCTCCAAACTGCATTCTATGGATGCACCTCTATGTAGATTTATACGGTTCATCGGGATTCGGTTCAAGGGTCTACCGCAAATGGAGACCATTAAATTACCCCACTTTACTTAACTCGACCTGAACAACCAAGTAACCTACCTTCAATAAAGCTATTTTATCCTATATTATTTTAAAAAATTAAATTATTTACCAACTTCCATTTTGAAATCCTTTCAATGGGAAAAGAATTACTATTAATTTGAATTCAATTTCGATTTTTACGCAGCTGTGACAAAATTATTATTTTGTAAAAAAAAATATACTAAATACAAATGTAACAACGGACATTAGATAAACAAAAGTATCAAGCAATAGTGAACTCTTTAAAAATAACAATTTTCAGATTTAAAACTCATGTTCATTATCTTTTTATCTTTATACCTGCTGAAAAACATATAAATTCTATTATATTACGTGTATGTAATCATATTAAATGTAACACGTGTACGTGTTCCATATGCACTCCTTATCAGTTCACTTATTACAGTAACATTTGTCAATAACTGGAAACGTTTATTCGTTGCATAATATATAATCTGAATTATCATGCTCACAAAAAATACGGCACTATAAACAATTAATGAAAATAAGTGCGAAACAAGAAGATTACGCGTGCAAAGAACAAAAATGTGAATAAAGAAAAAAGCGGGAAGAATGCTTCAAAATGCAAGGGGTGGAATATTCTTCCTTCTCTCTTTACATTTTATCTGTATTTCAGAACGGGAACTGAAACGAATGTAAAATACAAGAGAAAGAAACTTAAAGTGCAGTGAATAACAGGTGTAAAAATAAAGCTACTACAAAATGTGTGAAACGGAAAAGCAGAATTGCGACGTAGAAGTTCTGAAATAAATAAAACTGAGCGCAAAAGTAGACAAAAACACTAAGGAAAATAAAAAAAAGAAGAGTAATTAATATTCTAAAGAAAAAATAAAGATTATACGATATCCGTGTAATTTATTAAATAATATTGAAATTTTGTTTCTACCTGTTTTTATGCATGATTCTATACATGATACGTATCATAGGATTCGTAAGAAATTTTACATAAAAATGTACTTTAAATAAAAATTTTATGACATGATACTTTTTCTTTTTATTTAAGATACTTGAATAAAAAAATGTAATGTTGACTATAAATGTTGCAATCTATATAAAATGGTATGTAATTTTAATAAAACCAATCTTCCACAACTTTAATTGAAAATATACAAATTTTCACTGAACAATTACATTTAGGTCTTATCTTTTAGCACGTTTCTTTTTCAAAAGTCATCCCAACGTTGCTTAATTTAATTAAATTTCTTTATTGAAGAAAGTTTGATTTGTTGTCAATTCCGGCTCGAGTTATCTTACATCGCCAAAGTTTTCGAAAGTACATTTCATACATTTTACTCTCTTTTTTCATTGTAAAATCTACTGAAGATGAAAATTACAAAGAAATTTAAACAATGGATTAATATACACTATACTTATTGTAACTATGAAAAATGTGGAAACATAAAACTTTTCCATTACAATAGGTAACAGTGTTATACGAAAGTAATTATTAATCAGTATAATATAATAAACAAAAGAAATATAAGAAATTTCAACTTTATATGTATTTTATACTCCACATTTATTGAAATAAAAATTTTAAGATTATTTTCCATTTCTTTACTTACTTTCAATGTTTGTAATTAGAAATTAGTTTTAATTATGCAATTAAACACTGTTGAACTACATCATTACAATTCTCGAATAATTTTTGCATCAATACACAATTGAAGAAAATATTTATCTATATACTATAATATATGCTTACAAGTAATTCATACTCATATCCATACTCCAATATAAATTTTCCAACACAAATAGTATTTGTTATATATATATTTAGCTTTAGACAAAATCTTTGTGTAGAAAATCTTTTTCTTTAAATAGAAAAAAAGAAGGTAAATATGAAAAATGTTGTCTTGTAACCACAACTGTCTTAAAAATGATTGTTCAACCGTCAAAAGCAGAAGATCGACACGGGAAACACCAAACATTATTGCTGAAATCTTTTCCTTCCAGATTGCAGAGTTTACGTAACTATTAAAATGTACTTGGAAAGTACATGAACAGGAGATGGTGTATGTGCATGATATGTCACTATGTGTCACTAAGATATTAAATATTCTTCATATGACGTTTAGTACTGCAGTTATTGTTGTCTTCCAAAAATTAAGTTTGCAAAATGAAAAACAAGGGTTGTTATCTCATGGAAAAAGTATAGGACAACTAGTTACATGCCAACATAGCCAAAACAGATAAACACAATTACATACAGGTCATTCGCAAATAACCTGTAGGACATTAATATATTTCTCTAACTGATGTGAAGCAAACTTCTTTAACATTCTTGAGATTAACTATTAATAAATATGGAATTGAACTTAACATGTAATCTACAAACATCAAGTTTATAAATATTATACTTAATCTATAAAATCAGATGTTCAATGTATGTATTGATAAAACTACGTAAATGAAGAATATTCGAATATGAAGAACATATGAAGGATATACACTGACATATATATTCTGTATGTATATTAACACGTTACCGCAAATGACGGCTATAGCCGTCATGCACATTTTAATCAATAAAAAACGCAGCGTTAGTACGAAGTGTACTAACGCACACACTTGTTAATTATTGAGTAATACATCGAAAAAAATGTGATAATTTTCACTTCCAAACATAGAACTTACACACGATTTCATCTGACAGTCATAAACAATTGCAAAAAAATGTGTTTCTGAGCACGATCGTCCAATTAAAAGTGTGCGGCAACGTGTTAAACATCCAGTATAATATTATAAGGCGGAAGCGATAAAAACTGCTTCAAAATCGTTCGCAGATAAATGTGTTTTTAAAAAAATAAAACTTCGTAAATAATTAATATACATTACTCATACGCTCACCTCTTTGTTCTCTTGCTTTGTACTGAAAGCTAACCCGTAAAAAAATTATACAATGTCCATCATATATCGGCAGATGTACTTGTAAAGTCGAAACGTAGTTGAGGATAATGCATGGAACAAATTCCGAGCATGTTACACTGATAAAGCATGCACTGGCTAATAGGTAACTAATAACATAAAAAAGGACGTATGAAGGATCGTGAATATCATCATTTAACTGAAAGGTAGAAATTATAAAATTAATATACGGATGTACATTTGTCAGGAACGGAATTAATTTTAATGGACAACAAGTACTTCATATCCTAATTACACATATAATAACGGAACATGATATTTGCTATTATTACCTTTTAGAAATCATTTAAAATTACTATTTTAGCTATATTGCATATATAGATAACTGCAATGTATTGTACATAATAAAACAAACCTTTATTAATAATATCAATATGATTCCACGAGTGTGATATTATATGTAAAATACGGAAAAGTAGTGACACATTATATAAATTGAAACTTTGATGTGTAGTACAATAACAATTTTTAACAATGGCTGAGGAATTTCTGTGAAAAGTACATATTTCATAGCACTGATTGCTATATTCATTCGCGTATTTACAGGAAACATATTTTCTTATAAGGCAGTATTGCAATCGGAATGTAACACCTGGGAGCCTTAGTATGTATGCGTTCTGTTCAGAAAGAAAAATGTTTGAAATAAAAAAATAATTTTCCTCTAAGAACTTTTAGTGTCGTATGAATATTTCGAAATTTGGCTTGCAAATTAGTACAAATATTCATTTGATAAGTAAGTCTTTTGCATTATCGTTGCGATTTTATCTTTGTTCTATTCTCTGTTACATTGGTTCAAATACTTTCACGTTCCGATCGCTACATCGATCACGAAGGTGAGTTTGATATCTACGCTTGGAAAAGTAGCGTCGACACTTCCGCTTTATACGTCCTTGTCGTAGCAACGGAGCCAATATGCTTTGCAGTTACTTGAAATTGAGCGCGACGTTGAAACGAAGCTACATCATTCGGAGAACATCCGATAGTACTATAAAAATACACACGAAGCTTTCCTCACGAAATATTGTGGAGCCAGTTTCCTAAGAACGCCACGTAATTCTTCGCATATGAGACCGGTATATCATAAAATCGCTCACTTTCAGATATCGATAGAGTATTTCAAAGCTTGGATTTCATGTCACTGATTGCACCTTTTTTACGATACAATATCAGACATCAAGTTCGCAGTTTTTAGTGTTAGCAGGAAGATCAACATTTCAGAAACGATTATCCTACAAAATTATTCTACCATATAATTAAATCTCTAATAAAAATGCTGTAAAGAAAATTAAATATAAATGTAATTGTAATAAATTTAAGAATGTTACATTTTGAAAGAAATACTGTATTTCAACATTGGACGAGTAAGGAAAAGTGTACAAGCCAAAATTGTGCAAAATTGCTATCTTCGGTATAATAAGGGTGAAATTCAAAGAATCGCATGATTATGAAATTTAATAGATACTAGCCAGCATGTAACGGTTTCTTAGGTCACTAAATGTTGAGCCAACACATACCTCAGAGTGGAGCATTCTTTGATCATCGCGTTATTGGCAGATTCCACTTATGATAGAATGTCAGATACTCCAACCTCTAAAAGCATCCTCGGGTTGGCACTAATGCAAATATATATATGCCGTGAGACGTCGAGCAGGTACACGCCTTACACAAGCAATCCTATCGTGTTAACCACAAACATGCTTAAAAGACATCGACATTTCACTATCAAGCACTTGAATGCCGAGAGTTGCGAACACGACGAGACAATTTTAGGCACTAAGAACAATAATTATTAGAAATGATACATCCGATTACATTGTTTTACCTGATCTAATGTATTCATATATTTTGCATAAATATACATAAATTTATGTTTTTATCGACGCTTTAGAACAAATTTCTTTAGATACAAATGATACTAATGTACTCAACTCTTTTCAGAAATCAATAATTAAAATCAAGCAAATTCAACATTACGAAAAGTTGAATATTATATGATGTTCACATTCATAATATAAATAATAGTTTCATATTAAATCTGAAAATTGAGCTGCCGAATTAATTTAATAAAGTATTTTAATTATTGAATTTAATTAAAATTTTCAACACAAAAAATTACAATGCTACACGCACGCAGAACAACACAAATACACAAAAGATTCCGAAAAATATTTTATGTAAAACAAGATATTAAGCAATATCAAGAGAATAATTTTAAGTGCAGATCAAAACCAATGTTTTACAAACATTTACACAATCAATAGCATAATTAATGATTCAACTGTTGGTCATTTATGTTAAAATAAGCATGTAAACATGTGTAAATTTTTTCACATGTAAATGAAATGACATTTATAAGAAACTGTTTACTGAAAATACACGCCTTTATGAACATTTACGGCACAATTACTTTCATGAATTTTTTTTACTATTATATTTTCTTCTAAGATTTTGTGCTGTGCATAACCCAAATAAGGTCTACTACACGTATGTATGTCAATCCTTAGTGAGTAATTTTCACATAACGTCCTTCGGAGAAATATTCATCAGTGTGACGTATTATGTATCGAGTTTTCGTAGAAAACCGTTTACACATTAAATATGCTTGGAAACATTTATCACTATCATATAAGTCATCTATATTAGATTCTTTGCCACAATTACAGTTACTCCATCTAACTGTTCTACAATGTCATAGCTCAAAGTCTTACCTATGCTATGAATTTAACAATTCCATTCTCTACGAGAGTGGTAATTAGTAAATACAAATTTAAAATTAGGGAATGATAGTTACATAGGTGAATATCAACTGAATTTTTAGTTTCTAATATGTTCAGTAACCATCTTCCGCAGCAAAATATTGACACTTCTCTCTGCCTTCTTCGTCGCCAAAATTAAATACGTATGTTCCTTGGGTGGAAACAGGATAGTGGCAAAGCAAAACAGCCTGTACATTGACCACAGCACTTGGGAAATGTTAAGCCGCATTCCTGAATCGCACGGTATGCCGACGATATTGCACGAAATTACCACACTCTGTCCATGTCATTCCCTTGCAGGTACTGCTTTCTGTTCTGTTGCTTTGTCCATGTAATTTCTCGCTACCTATACTACAGTTACCCTTGGCACGATCTACGGAACACTCACGAAATAGCTTGTGCCAAAACATACCCACCACCCCATTCGTTCAACTTCTTCCGCCCTTCGCGGTTGGAGTACGTTAGAAGTGTTTCAAGACCATTCGTGAATTCACTTACAGGACATGACCATTTCCGTGGAAAACTTCCATTTCCATTTTCTCCGCTGTATGCTAGATTTTGTGTAAATATCGAAACCTGTTAAAATCTATAATGCCAGAAAAATCCATTGTCCATATAATTTGCAACTGGAAATTGTGATGAAAACTAGTCTCACATTTTTCAAGCACACGCTTTTTCTGTACAAAACTTGTATTAAACATTACATTGTTAATCATTTGTAAGTTTTCAGTTATAATAAGTTCACATTTAGTTCACATTCTACTATATTTGCATGAAATACGATTATTCTTATCAACTTAAATACGATACTTTCCTTACATATGAAATACGAATCTTACTGGCATATACGGAATTGCGAACAGATGTAAACACTTACATATGTAATTACGAAAGTGTATCCGGTTCCTATAATCGCTCTGAGCTGAACTTAAGAGTACTTCAGGTTGTGAAGCAAACTTCAAATTTACCGGATAAAGATGTTCGATCAAAGCTTACTATCAATAGTAAAGCTTTACAACAGTAAATAATTGACAAGAAAACAATAGACCCAAAGAAACAAAGAATTTCTTTACTCACAATAGATATAATATTTTGAATTGAAAACAAAATGTTAAATATAATTAGAATTTATTAGAAATCCTAAAACAAACATTAAAATTTATTTTAGAATACGGAATGCACGTTGTTAATTGTAATTCAATGATTTTACCAATATCGGTATTAATAATCAATAGTACTTTATATTGTGAGATACTACATGCAGATGTTAACGTGTTACAAAAACATGCATTAAAATAAAAAGCAAAAGTAGGCCGATAAATTTCTTGCATTATATTTATGATGTAAATTGTAATTTCTAAAAACTTCTTTTAATAGGTTCTTCATGTATTTAACATTTTATAACTTTAAGTATCTGTACTATTAGAACTCATGTGTAGAAAAATGTAAATTTAAATGAATTTAAAAACAAATACTAATTTATGCTTTTATTTTAATTTTAATCATTGATACATGTAGAAAAATATACAAACATTTTCTTTTTTCTATACTTCTTTAAATCATTTTTATTTACCTAAATTTGGTCTCAATGTATTACAAGACAATCTGCATATACTACGACTGATCTTTCATGCTCAGCTGCATTCTTGATGATTATTACGGAATGAATGACTGACTATGCGCACATCAGGTTAAGTCATCTCAACAGTGGATGGAACACTCTGTATTATGGCGATTGATGTACCGTCTGAACCAAACAGTCACCTAATGTACACCAAGACTCACGCAGACTACATAACATAATTATTAAGGCATCATTCTACAAATCACCATAGTCCTTGGGATCACTTACTCTTTGTACATGAAAACATGAGTGGAAGGATTTTCCTAGGGTGTAAAAGCTATTGAAAGTATGAAGCTGACCACCTCACATCATCCGATAACGTGATCAAGTATGAACCCCTCTTTTCCGACGCAGCACTCCAGCTGAACTAGCCTTCGCGCTAAAAATGTGCACAGCGCCCGAAAAACATCGTTTAAGCCTCATTGCAATTAAAGTTGTTATGACGGTGTTTATAAAAAAAAAACTTTCCTCAAAACGATGTGTTTACAACTTCAAAACACACACACTTTTAATTACACTTTGGAATCAGATAACATTACAGAATATAATAATATGTACGATACGTAGCATCTTATGCAGAGCGACAATAGTCGCCCATAGTAGGGAAACTGTTAAAATAAAATACATCAATCTTTTGACATTAAAAGCATGCAATGTATTTTTTCATAACTACCATATCATATATAGTGCAAATTTTCCCATGTAATGTTATTCTTATGTATTGTTATAATTATGATTTGTAAAATTGAACTACTAATTTTCACTTTAATAAAAATGTGACAATTAGTTAAAGAACATCATTGTTATAGGAGTGTCTTTTTTAAATGACCACTAATACAGAACGAAAATTCATTTGCAATTTATTAATATGTAGCACTAACTACGTTTAATTTCATTTCATTTTTAAATTGCAATTTATCATAAATCCAAAAAGTTTATTAAAGAACGGGAATAACCAATACAGCGCAATTTTATTACTTTGTCGAAATTATTTCCTATTAAGTTCACTCAACTTACGTACTCTTTATATGTTTCACTTGCTTTATAGCCAACGTTTCCACTCCTTCAAAATTTCGTTTGTATTAGTTTACTTTTTCGTACATTATGAAAGTGCACTAGGTTTTACGTGCCGTGAAATTAAGGTGGAAATTGAACGTAACTTGATAGAAAAGTTTGAAAGCCACGAGAAATGAAATATCGTTCAAAAATGCGAGCGCTTCTACTAAACTAATACTGTTTTGTAAGAAAAAGTTTCAGGATATTCTGAAATATTTTCTCGTTTTTTTTCTGAACGTTGAACTTTCAATGCAACGTATCGTGTACAATATATATTTAATAAAATACTGTTTTCAGGTTTACGAAGCATTTAACAACGTTATTGATTGGAAAAATTTAAATATTAACTTATTCATAAATGCTATAATCTACAAGTGCGATAAGATTGTAATAATACGTTATAATACACTTACTATATTTACAAAATATTTAAATTCTGAGTTGATCATAAATTATATGTTATGTATTAAAATATTTAACATTAATTTCCCTCTTTCATAGCGAATAAAAAGAAAAATGTAAAAACAATAATAGAAATATTTCAAGAAAATACTTCAGGTTGAGTATTTGGATAAAAAGGAAGCAAGAAAGTTATTAAAACAATTACGTAAGAAGAAATTATCTTCTCGATTCGTACACGCCACCGACGTTGTAGGAAGTGATAACTCAATTTAACTGTCTGACATTGTTAATTCTGTAAACGTATTGCCTTCATCATCTTTACTATAATAAGTCGCAAGAGATAAACCTATGAAGTATACTCCTAATTGTGACTCTCCTAATCTTGTTGAAAATTTATTCACCGCCATTACTGAAGTAGTATTAATCGACAATGAAATTGTACTTTTATGTAAACGAATACATACACCAACCAATTAGTGCAATTATTGAAATTTGTATCAACATTGGTTAAATTCATATGATACACAATTTCAACATTTCTGGCAATATCAGACGTAGAAGTCGACAAAAAATATGTAATTAATTACGTTGCTCCACTAGAAGATGTAAATGTTCACGAAAAGATAACATATTAAAAAAAGAAAATAAAGAGTTTATATTGAATGAAATATAGGGCTCGTAAATACGTCTGAAGTGAAGGTCGTCTAATGCACGAAAATGACTTCCAGAGAGTTTAATTATCATTCTCGTGGCTGAGCGATCAAGAAGCGCTGAGTGTCGCAGTGCACACTGGAAAATAATGGTGAGAAGCGAGAAAGGAGACAGAGATGAAATTGAAAAAGAGAGCAATGCTTTCGCGTCGCGCTAGTATAGCTCGTCGAGTTTGCCACTCGTCTTTTCGGAATTATTTGATATCAAAAAGGGTGCAATTCCTTCGAGACATGGACCACGTACAGACTTTTTATATGACAAATAATGATAATAAAATCCGTAATAGCTTCAACAGCTTCGATAAAATAACTATCAGTCGTAGAACTATACGATACCAATGTATTTCATAATAGCTTGGTTCTAGACACTGAAAGTCCACATCATTTCATTAGTGAAAAGTACTAGACAAATATATCAAGTCTTATTTATAACTTCCAATGTTAGAATATGTGAGACTTGATGATAAACATTGTTTTTAACCTATACACAAAGTGAAAAGCGACAAAACTTCAATATTATGTACTTCATATTTTTTATCTGTATTTTAAATTAAAGTCTATGTTTGAATTGCATTGGTATAAAAAAAGTAACTACAATATTTCATAAAATTATAAATACAATGAGACTGAAAAAAGAATTCATATTGAAGCTTGAACGTTAAAAAACATATTTTTTATTTTACACCCCTATTAACTTAAGTGTAATTCATTATGTACCCATTTAATTTTTAATGCACAGTTTAAAAGCTCATGCTTTTCAACTACCGTTGTGCTCATGCATACAGAATGCGAATGTTTCACTGAAACAATCTTCAGGAAAGTATCATTTTTACCTCTCTTCCTACAGTCTTCGAATAAATGACTGTGCCATTAATAGTAATTGTTGCAAAGAGAGAATCGATTAACACGTATATTGCATTTCTGCCATTTTAAAACTTGGAATAGCCACGTCTAAAGCTCTAGTAGACGTGAAGTCATGAAGAGGGATTGTCGAAAAACATTAGGAAAAGGAGAACATTACTCGAACTTGGACAATGAGTTTGGACAAGCCGATTCTCACGTAACGAGGCCGTCGAGGCGAAAGACAATGATATTTTTTTTTATGCATAGAGCCTTTAACTTTTCGACAGCTCAAATTTTTTATAATCTTTTTAAATCAATCTAAGAAAAATACATGTATAACGTGTTAACAGTGGTTATGTACCTGAAAAATGTCACAGTCGCACAAGTCGCCCTTTGGCTGCTGAAGATAACGATAATGGCACTGAAGTGTTGCAACCTCTGAGTCTCCAAGTATACAGAGGAGATAAAGAGGAGTAGAAAATACACAAGAACTTGTATCAGTATATATCTGTATTACCGCTGTGTTCGTTCGTATATGTATATGTTAAGTACGTATAGGGTGAAGGGAAGGATATGTCCCGCTTAAAATAGCTGTAGGTCGATGCTGTACCCAAGAGGTCGTATTATCAGGAGACAAATTTCGAAAGAACCCAAACATGCACAACAAACAGTTATTTATATGAGAAGTAAAATATCCTTGGGATTATTCAATCTGTTAGACAAATTTATCGTATTACATTTACTACCATTTTAATATCTAAAGTGGATCATGTGTGGTCGCAACAGAGAGTTTACAAACCAATATGTAAATTTACGTCCTTACGTTGTTTGAGTTTCGTAAAATTCAGAAAAACTATAATCATATAATTAGAAATAGTAATAAAAACACTCGTTGTAATTTTTATCATCAGTACCACTTACACATTCTATGTTAACAATAACATGAATTTATTAATGTTACTTTCTGCATAATTACAATAAAAGATGCAAAATGATGAAATAATATGCAACTTAATTTTATAATCTTTATTATATTTCTGAATTTGTAAGTATTGTTTATTGTAATAACTGAAAATTGGGAAAGTTAGAAACAATTTTTATGATAACAATGCGTATAGAAAACAAACTTATATACGTTAAATAATGGCAATAAAATTGGTGTCGGAAATTTTCATTTAAATTCCTTCACTAAGGTAAATATGAGGCAAAATATTTATATAATAAAAAAAGTTTTATTATTTAGGCTTATTAAAACATTATTTAATTACATTCAGAGCTATGCAAATGTAAATATGTAAAATATGCTATGTAAGTTTAGTATTCGCAAATTTAACTTTTCTGATGTTTAATTTTTGTTTAAACATATATAAAAATTTCGTATGAGAAATAGTATTTAATTATCTTCGAAATGAACATATATGTGACGTCAGTACAATTTTATTCTAAAATATCAAAGTGTACTAGCATCATCAAAAATTACATAAATCACAAGTATATTTATCTCATTTAAAATAGTATATCTAATATACATAATATACAAGAACTCCACAGATTTGAACTTGCATAGTCAATGTACCATGTAAAGCTATACAATATGCAAAATCAATACAACAAACTATAAAAAACATTGAACCTTAAAGGTTCAATAATCTTCGAATCAAATATATGTTCATATTG
>JABFPT010000011.1:2226-20372 GCA_022817245.1 Nixonia krombeini | reverse complement strand
TTTAAATCAAAAAATTTTTAAGATATGCCAAAATTTTCTCAATTTTCACATTTTATAACTTCAGATTGTCAACTGTATTTTTTAATTAAAAAAAAACTTTTCTCTTTACGACCGATTCCATCTGAATGTTCATACATTTCCGGGCATTGTTTCTGTAGCTTGTTACGCTGTTGTGTTTTGTTATATTTTACTTTCGTCTATACGTTCCCTCCTCTGCTATACTTACATTTTTACATGAATACTCTTACGCTTACTGCAAACATTTATCGACAAAATTCTTATATACACACCGCAGAATATTGAGGTAAAAGCCAAGTTCAGTTTTTTAGTGCATAACGTATATTTGCTCCAATAAAATGTGTACCATGAAATTGTATTGAATTGAAAACAAAATAAGGCAAAACATATTTTTAACACGAATTGCTTTCCCATGTACGCCTTTCGTCGAGCATGTATTTTGAAAGTTACATATATTTTATAAGCATTTTCATATATATATATTCGCACAGACATTATACATTGCATTACAAAATACCCATCTCCTACTTTTATCACGGAAGAAGTGTAGCAGACTGTCATGCAAGCTCTCGGAGGCTTTCAAGAGGCATTGCACTAAAACTAATTATCTGTTGAATTACGCACTTACGGGCTGTGTCGTCATAGCCTCGAATCGAGACTTGCACACGACGAATCGTAGCGCCATGTGTGTTAGTAACAGTGATCGCCTGAAGAATTTAACACAAAATTAGAATTCCTGCAAAGACCGTTGCAAGGTCGTAAAACCTTCCATGAAAGCGGTGCTTCACGCCGGATTACGAATGCGACTCAAGAATTTTTCCATTTATCGTCTTTCTTGGATGAACGCATGCAAGAATTCGATACGAGAATATGGGTATTTCGCACTGATTCACATCGTTGAATCGACTATTCTAAGTTTGCATTTACATTTCTCGGTAGGATTTTACTTGATTATATTACGTAGCCATGGTTTTTGCTTAGCGTTACAAAATAACGTTCATTTAACTTCCAGACGGTAAAACTATATAATTTAGTATACAAACATGTAAAGATCATAATGAAACAAAATTTTTGCCGTGGTCCCTCGTAGCAAATACAATGCAGTTGTTCCTTTTGTTTTTTTAAATATGTTTTATTTTCATATTTAAGGTATACTTATTCAAGCAATATGTTCTTTTCGTTTATTTTCAGGCCAAATCACGCCAGATCTGATGCCAGAGTTTTTAGCTCCACTGGAAAACCATACGGTTATACAAGGTCGTGACGTATCATTTACATGCGTCGTTAATCACCTTCAAAGTTACAAGGTCTGTTCATTCATTTATCCACAAAGTAATTTATTTCCTGCTGGAACTGCCAATACATCATTTTTTGCGAATTAAAAAAAATTATTTTATTATGAATATTATAAATTATTAAATTATGATATTAATAACCTTGCCTTATTTATACGTTAGAATAATAGATCAACGTGCCTTTTAGGTGGCATGGATTAAATCCGATTCAAGAGCAATTCTTGCAATTCAAACCCACATGGTAGCTCACAATCCACGACTATCAGTAACGCACAATGGTCACAATACGTGGAAACTTCACATAACTAACGTACAAAAGAACGACTCTGGTAGTTATATGTGCCAAATTAACACGGATCCCATGTTATGTCAGGTACACAGATTACTTGTAATCTTCATAAACTAACATATATCACATATGTTGCAACTGTATGAATTATTAAATTTAATACTTAAGATGCCTTAATACTTCTGCATATACGTGTATGTATATGTATGTAGATGTACATATGCATGTATGCATTTCTTCGGCAACGAGGAAAATACCTAGAAGCATTCGTTACAATACACAAGTATTTCTTAACTGAAAAAATACCATTTCTATGATTGGTTTTTAGTACTGAATAGCCAACGCAATAAACTTTATGTTTGTTTTCGACTATATGAGATTTGACGATACTCAATTCAAACTGTGCAGATTTCAAACAGAGCTTGTACAGAATCCGAACTCTTTAGTGCGCACATTTACACGATGCACGATTCGGCAAACAAAATGCAAAACCATACCGATTAATTATCGATTAATTAATTTTCATGAACGAACTTATTGCTTTCGGCCTGGTTTGAATTAATATAATAAATTGAACAGAAGTCTTATGCAAAGTAAATTAATATCCAACGTACAACCAGATTAAATTTATTAATATTGATTAAATAATAAAACGTGCATTTTTAATTTGACTGTAAAACAAGGTTGAAATGCGAAGTAAAAAGTAAATCCCTGCAGAAAAGCTGTACTAAAAATTATTCAATCTACAAATGACTAGACAAGATAACTACCAACATACATAAATGTTTGAAACTATCGTTTCCAATCGGTATTCGAAGTGTAATTCACATTGCTCGAAGCAGACTTTCGAATACAGCATCGAAAGTGTACCTCAGATTCCCAGAAAATTAATAAAGTGAACATTTCTCTGTAACACGAAACTTGAGTTATGTCATGTCAATGGTAACAGACCGTCGATGTATTTAAACACGCGATCGCCGCTTCATTTCATTTGTCGAGACGCGAAACTTCAGTGAAACAGTGCAACGAAATTCCATTCAATTCTGGGAAAATCGATGAGCAAAGCTCCGACGAAATAAACGATATCGGTATCGAGAGTGGGTGGATGACTCCTACCAAGATTTTTCAGACTCAAGCGCACTGGCGCGTAAGCGATATCCAAGAGTTTCAAGGGGAAAGATCGACGAATCACTATTTCGAAAAACACGTTTCGCGAGGCTACATTTTATATTACGTCATACCCATTTAATCGTGCTAAATACGAGATCTTAATGTTTTCTTTATCCGTTTGCTTTAACCTCGCGCTATTTTGTCAATTGCTAAATCGAGACACCGCATAAACACGCTTTGATAAACTAATAACACTTGTATTACAAACTACAAGAACATTCATTTTATATGAAAAGGAATACTTTCGAAGAAATGTTGTTAAAAATTATTACACATTTTTACAGAACAATATGTACCCTTATTATTACCCAATATGTATCATGTACCCTTCAAACCCCTGTTTATTAAATTGTTTTCAAATACTTAAATTGAACTTTTTGTAGTATAATCTCTGAGAATTGTAATCCTAAACTTTATTTATGTGTACGTGCACGTGTAATTTGTACAAAAGCGACAATACTATATTTATCGTTCAAAAAATCAGTTTTTTCATTTATTGTCAATACACTGATTTTTCAAATATTTTTTCGAATTAATTATATATATGTTGCGATAAATATGGTTAACCCGGTGATTATGATAAATTTCGGTGATAAACTTCATTCAGACTCTATCCATTTGATTTAAAACAGCCATTTGTTGAATTTTTAATTGTAAATTATAAAACATTATTATTAGTAACCTCTTGTGTTATAGTGTCCAACGAAAAACTGTCCTTCTGACTAGTAACTACTCAAAAAAACTGCGCTGTATTCTATTGACTCAATTGGTCAATATATTTATCAAAGTGGCTATTATGAGTACGGAATTATTTAAACTATTATTGGTTATAGTGATTATATATAATAATTAAGTTTCAAAAGAAATTGCAGAGGTACTCTTTTGGAAAAATACAGAAAAAACAACTTTGGCGTTTAGCTTTCACTTAAATACCAATAGATACATCTCGCAGCGGTCGTCAAGAATCACCCCCATGTTTGCTCCTTCAATCATTAGGATCAGAGATATTCGAGAAAAAAATGTGAATTATGTGGTAGGTGCGTGATCTACTGGATTTCACATTGTTTTCGACATCAGTTAATTCAGTGTTCCTTATCTTGAAAAACTCGCGAGGACTCGTTCTAAAACCCATTAAGAATTTTAGAACTATTGCAAATCTACTCAGAACTCTTTGCAAGAATTCATTTTCCTGAAAAATGGTGTTGCGTGAAGGTAATACCCCCAAACATTTTCTTCATTTTTTCGCACAATATTCACAGAAGTCTTGGAAAAATTAGTTGAGAACTACAGAACTATTGCAGAATTACCCAGAACTCCAATTATTCTTATTGATTGTCAAAAAACGGTGTGTTAGCTTCACAGGGATTATATCTATACTGTGTTTCGACGCTCAATACAAAAGCTGCGTGATTAGCGATTACCAGTAGCTGCTAATATTGAGACAGAGTTGAATGTGCTGTTCCGAATTAGCCCAATTACATGCTGACAAACTTGTTTTACCAACGTTGTCGTAACACACGAGCATTTGCTAGATACTGATTAAAGGTTTCTCCAGTATTTGAACTGCTTGTACCTACTCTGCGTGATACGGACAATACACAAATAAACGGAAGAAAATTATAAGAAACTAATATTTAAAAAATGTGGGACATTATTTACATGGAACTGTATATAATTTACGAGATCAGTGAAAATGCATGGGTTACGTAATAATACTTATCAATATTTAAACAAGATAAAATATATGATAAAAATAGCTTCTATAAAATGAAATAAGAACTTTGTTGAGACCAGTGAAAACACTTCCGTGCAAAGCAAACTACATAATTTTTCGCATTCTTTGTATCACTTCAATGTCTTTTATTTACTAAATTTTTGATAGACTATAACTTTTGAATGTACTTTTTAATAACGTAAACAACACGTGCCTGTTATTAATAATTATTTTGCAATTTTTTCTGAAAGACATGAAGCTGAATAATATAATTACACAGAATATACAATGAACTTAACTATCTTGTCATGCTACACAGCAGAAGTGATAAACATTTCATAAATACCTTCCTTACATTGTACGATGCAACTGTTTTAATTTTAAAATTCAACTTTGTTTTAAAACAGCAATTTTATAGAAAATGACATTTGTGTTAATATGTTTTTACAAAATGTGATATAACATGGTTCGAATTAGTATTTAAAGGAAAAGTTTCTTAATGTTCATTAAAAATCCAAAGTGGAAGTAGTGCATGTTAACGGTATAAAACACATAATACTAATAGCATGACAAATTTTTTCTTTTTTCACACGGAACAAGCAGAACTGTAGAAGTGCGTTAACACGATACGATGTAAAATTACATGGACAACTAAATTACATGAATTAGGCGAACAAAATAGAGTTTACCACTGTCAGTCTGAGTGTCACAATGTCAAGAAAGATCAAGTATGTGTGAACGGTATATGTAAAGATATGAATGATCATTAGAAAGTTTTCAAAGTTAAATTGTAAAATAATATTTACTTTTCACTGTTTACTTATAACATGTACGTATCTACGTTATCATAAATTAGTATAAACATTTAAGATAATCATCCTTTATAAAGTAATAAAAGATGAATATAAATTCGAAGTTAAAACTGACTGTATAGTTTGTTTCTCGATTAATCTGCTATTACGAGTTGTAAAATTATAATCTGTGTAATTGTTACTCACATCCTAATGTGTAATAATTTCGAGGAGTTTCTTTGAGTATAGTAATTGTAAAATAATTTTTTTTATTTAATAATACATAATAATTATATGTATTAATAATAAATATATGTATAATAATTAAATGAACTTATGCACCAGCTTCGAAAGGAAATTTAGTTCCGTAATTGTGAATATATTGTTGACTTCATGGTAAATCAATGCGAATAATTAATACGTAAGTTTAAAGCGCTACGTTGCTGCATGAGATCGAACCGAATAGTCATAGAGTAATGATGTGGTAATCTAGCGCCGGAGATTAGGGCGACAGACTGACACGATATGTGAACGAAAATTATCGCAAAGTACCGAACAAGTACCAAAAACAGATGTAAAAAATATTTGCGGAGTACTTATAAAGAGAGCCAATATGCAAACTAACATACAAATCTAAGCATTGTAATATTATAATTTATAATCTAGGTATTATATATTATAAAGAGATAATAAGACATTATAATACAATTTACCTTATTTAATATGTACATTTATACTTTCAGCTGGCTAACTTTGAACGAAAGAGAAACTTATTAGTTTTAAAATGTGAATAGTAACGTTAAATAATAGAACTGAAATATTATATAAAATTTCTCGTAACATGCTTTTACCTAAACAACGTTAATGATTTCCGTGCAACATAAAGAATATCCATCCACTTCTATTTGAATTTGAATAATTAAATGTAATAATTTCAGCAAAATGAAAATGTTTGAAGTATAACAGTAATATAAGAACGTAAAGTATATGCCCTTTTAATAATGTAAATTTATTATTTCGTTATAGACAGGTTACATGGATGTTGTTGTTCCACCTGACATAATGGATGATGAATCATCTAATGGTTTAGTAGTGAATGAAGGAGGAAATGTTAGGCTGCGATGTGCTGCAACGGGTACGCCAAAACCTACGGTCGTTTGGAAAAGAGAAGATGGAAAAAATATCATTCTTCGAGAAGCAGGGCAAGCAAAAAGTAATAACTTTGATAGCATAATTATGTAATCAAAAATTTTTCAAGCACCTCTGTAGGAAACATTATATTTATTCGAGTACTACTAATTTAATGAAAACTCATTTATAACAATTATTTTCTACTTTTGTAAGTTTCACTAAAATGTTAATAAAAAACCTCTTTCTTCTTTTCTTGTGAATTTTTTGTTATTATAAACCTGGTTTATATTTTTCTTTTCAAGTATATTGCTCAATATATTTATAAAATTACATGCAGATTCGACTAATTTTGCAATTTAATGGTGAAGATAAGTTACTTATAATTAAACGTGAACGTATTTGAAAACACTTTTAAAAGTTTGAACAAAATCTATTTGCCTACTCGACTTCTGTTCCTGTCTCAGGACGAATTTATTAGAGCGACGTCGATCGACGTTTTAGTCCTTTTGTAATTTCATCCCCAAAAGTATATGGCACATGGGTACGGTCTACATGGAATATACATGTAATGCATTCTGAATAGTACTAACAATCTGGTAGAAGTACGAAAGTTACATCCACTATGTATAACATTCGTATACATACGAGCATCACACCACCCTTTTGAAATTACATTCTCCCAAGCTCTTCAGTCCAAAACATTTTCACGTCTGCGTTTTGGCGGACAACTTAAATGTACAATATATTAAATTTTTGATAAATTCACACATAACTTATGTCAATGATATTCAATAACATAAAAACAGCTTAGAAAGAACTTCAGATCTGTTTTACAACTGAATATTAGATTTCACTCTCAGTTAATTTTACATTATTACTTTGATATGTAAACAGACAGCATAAACATTTTCATGAGACTATTTACATATTAATATATTTCAGTATAAATACATTATAAGTCATTAGAATCAGATAAACGATTATTATTTCGTATTATTTTCATCTTTATTAACAGCGCATGTCAAACTAATATCGTCGAGTATTGATACATTTTAACATGTACAATACGTAGATAGGTGTTATTATTTTGCTGTACTAGTAAAAATAACGGTAACGAAATGAGTACTAGAACGTACTCAATGAAACTGGTTATTGCAGAAATAATATGTTTATTATAATAGTATCATAACTCTTAATTCCAGAGAAAAAATTACTGGTATAACTTATATTTCTTTCTGCTTTGAAGATTTGAACTGATCAAACCATAATTTATTTATACTTTATGAATGTATGCATTCCTTTGGTAAATAAACTAGCATTATATGAGAGGCAAATATGACTTCCAAAATGTGATATTCAAGAAACTTAATCGTAAATTACACAACGTTTGTAGCACTAGAAATAACACATTTTTCTTCTTTGTTACACATCCGCAATATCAACAAAATTAATTTGCTTCACGACACAGTACTCATTTTGCAAAAGTAGATTAAAAAATACAAAATAACAAATGAAATGCCATAAAGAAGAAAAGTAAATAAAATACAAAAAGTAATATTTTAGAAATTAATAAACTGAGCGATTGAATGAAAACATAAAGTTAGATCTGTACACGAATAGATTCGAATAATTTAGATCAATAAAACGAGGATTCTGCAGTTTAGAATAGTCGGTAAGGTGCTTGGATGCGAGTCATCAAGTCCTAGGGGATCATTCGGCTTCATGCGGAAAAGCGCGCGCCAAGGATAATCCGAAATAGCGGAAAGTGATGCAGGTGAAGTTGGTAACTTTAACTTACGTCGTAATCAAGGAATTTGAACTCCTTACAGACTTCTTACGCGTTCGTAATCCTCTAAGCCTTCATGATTTGTAAAGGAGACAAATTTTTAGCCTTCTTACGAAGCTAAACATTTTCTGATCTGTATATAATTACTCACAATGTAGTGTACCGTAATGCTAATACGTTAATATCATTGGAATATTCGATAAGCACATTTGTAATTTACTCAAATTTATTTACAGTCCCATATGTCACACTGTACCCAATATTTAATGTACATACCATCGCGTTTTCAAGAAATTTTATGAAAAATATAACTGGAGCAAATCTCCAGATATAGACGTACACGTATATAGACGTATCCTTATACTTCCATATTAGAAGAATTTAGGACTTTTAAAATATATATTATAGATATTCCATGCAAATACAGAAGCATATAGCGAACATATATAACTGTGAAGATAACGATTTCCTCAGACACTCAACACATTAATATACATATCACAACCAATCTTCCTTCTTTTTTGTTTTTTGCAGCTCTATCTAAGTATGAAGGAGAAATTCTTGAATTAACTGGAATCCTTCGACAAGAAATGGGTTTCTATCTCTGTATAGCCAACAATGGAATACCACCCATAGTCAGCAAACGTTACTCCGTTCGCGTACATTGTATGTCCTCTTTAATCAATACAATATCCAACTCGAAAACACTGTGGAAATTTAACGATTTTTGTAATAGGTCAGATGAAAATTGAGATATAAACCCTTTGCGTATGAAGCATATTTTCTGAAACTGCAATATCATTTGCAAGATGTGAACACTTTAATTTTCATGCGAGAAAAGGAAAAATATATCTATAATATCGATATTTGTTCAGTTGTATATTTTTATATAATCTATCACGGAAAAGTGAGTGCAGAGTCTATGTATCTATATGTCGTCTTTGTACGCAAAGAATTAACATTTATTATCTACAAATTTACATTCTGATATTTAATCAATATTATTTTGTCATACAGTTTTTCAACCTAATCAATACAAAGTGCACTACCGTTCGACAATTTTAAACTGTTATTGCTTTTCAGTTCAACCAGTAATAAAAGTTACTAGTCAACTGGTAGCAGCCCCGGTGAACAGCGATGTCGTCCTACAATGCTGTGTCGAAGCTTCGCCACCTGCTATGAACACTTGGTACCGAAACATACCTACGACACCAAATCAAGGTATAATGATAATCCCTTTCCCAACAGCAGCAAAATATATTTAATGAAAAATATTGCAATTATGACAATATCGTAAGTCTTTCAATACCAACATTTGTTTATACTTAAAATTATATCAATTTTACAAAAGTATTACAATTTTTTTTAAACCTATGAATTCAAAATTATATACAATTAAAAATAAAATGTATAAAACACGATAGATGAAAATGACTACGTAAACCATATTCTTAGTTATATTTAAAAGCTTTAAATTTTTGAAATTAAACAGTAAACGTCTGTAAGTATACTTATTTTGTAAAAACAATATAAATTAATGATAAATAATTAAAAACATAATTTCGCCCGCAGATTGTAAAACTTGAGTGTAAACAATTTTTTATTTATTATGCACTTAATCATTACTCGGGTAATAATGTTATTTTGAAGAAACTAGCAACGAGTATAAATACAAGTTTAATGTTTCTTTTAAAAGCCCGAAGAAGTTCAGCTAAAGTTATCTTCACCTAACAGAAAACCATCAAAAGCCTTAATGGTCGAGTTTAGCCGACTTTGCTCTATTACTTTTCCACCGCAAATGACAAAGGACAGCCGCAATAGGTATAAAAGAAAGATTTCATTTATTAAACTTCTCACGTGTTATAATTAAACGAATTGCTGTGTAAAGAAAAAAATTTCACGCATTTTCCCTGAATTATGGTATTTTGACAAAAAGGTCTGTTTCAGAACAAATATAAACTTTTATTCCAGCCTCTGAAATGAGTTTTTTCCTGCATTCATTTTTTTCATTACTTTACTACTCTTTATAAACAAATTTACTATTTTCCCGCTATTTTTTTTAATTATACCTGAATAAAATTAGAAAAATAATTTATTACTGTATTCTACTTATTCACTAATAATAATCATTACGCAAATTTCTTTTTCCTTTTGATTTTCACCAATTCATACAGTGTACACAGCTGACTTCTAAGGATTTTTGGAAACTCATTTTTATCTTAACAAAGCTTATAAATGTTTTTTGAGAAAAATTTGTGTTAGAGGATGGTAGGTAGTTTGAAATATATTTCTTGTTGAATAACACACGTTGTAATACTTTTATGTGTAACTATAAACAGAAGCTTATAATCAGAATAATATTATTCGACGCAAATGAAAGGTGACACAATTTCCGTGTACTGTGACGTGAAGAAAAATTTTTTTGTCAATTTAGAGCAATTCGAAAAACTCAACCATTTCTACGATGCGGCTGAAAAATTGCTTCCTAGTTCTAAATATACAATGGCGGAGTATGCATTGAACGAGTATACTTGGCAGATGAACTTGACAGTCCACGACCTCAACAAGGAAGACTTTGTTAGTTACATTTGTTCTTCCGATAACACGCTGGGAAAAGCAGAAGGAGTGGTTCGTCTACAAGGTACATAAATGAAGTATATTTTTGCAATTATTATCGCATAATTATCGTAAATCAATGTAGTATAGTACTTTAATATGAATGGAACTTATCTAGAGTGAGTTTGTAAGAAACACTTGTTTACAATTTTTTTTTCTTGATTAATCACCTGCAAACGAAACGCATGCTATCTTATTCAAACATATAGAACGGATAAACATATCTTTATATCACATTGTAAGACTTTTTCGAACTTTAATATGTTGTTTGCGTAGCACTTTGTACAAGTTAAATAGGAATGTATTGTATCATATACCATAACTTTGCGCTTTGTTCTTGAAACAAATTTTAACGATTGCAAAATATTCGCAAATGAAAAATAGTGCTAAAAACCAGTACCTAAACTGAAGCATAAAAGAATGTTACTTTAAAGTTATTACGTTTAGTTGCAGTTATGTTGCAGTTGGCTTAAGATCTTAAATGACAATCTTCATGTAACTTCAGCTTATAGAGCATTTTAAAATAAAAACAAAGGATTACAACAGAAAAAATAATTAAAAAATAATTGAACATAATTCACAAATGTCAAATACAAACTGTCTTTAATCTCCTCGCTCATATATTTTTTTCTTCGTTTTAAAGTACTTTTGGTAGCTAATTCACTAATATATCTACTTTCACTGTATTGTTTGTCCGTGAAAAAATAAGATAACCCTTGCAAAATTCAATTTAATGCTTACGTTGACAAATATATAATAATAACATTAATAATCCTAAAAATATCTAAATTAATGAATTTTATCTGTGACGCGTAGAAAATACATCTTTCTCTTTCGTTAATTGTCAATCAATGCATGTGCATAATAGAGTACATGTATGTTCACATATACCTATTAATAATTTTTATGAAAAATTCCTGACTCCATATATGATACATTACCCGTCCAAAAAACTGTAAATGAACTTAATATACTTAGTATATAATCAAAAATCTTTGTAAACTTCTGTTATCCATAATTTAGTTTTATTATAAAATCAAAGTTTCACTTGCTTGTATCAATAGACGTTGAAATAACTCACTCTAGTGCAATGTAACAGAAATAAAAAAGAAAAATTTATAACAAATATATATTTATAAAAAACATTTATAACGGATGATACTTATGGGATAGTGATGTACCTTGGAACCACTTTCTTCAACCATTATCTTTATTACTAACCATATTATTAACCAACTATGTCAATCAACATATTAACCAGCCTAAAGCTATTAATTGCAGTAAACCATTTGTTTTTGTATTTTTTACTAAAAATAGTTTGTATATTTATGACTTTTAAATTTTCCATTGGACATTTTTATTAAACAATTAATATAAAATCTACTTAATAATGCTTATACAAACGGTGTATACATCACTGAAAAACTTATGTACCCTATTAAAAACTACTATTTAAGATTTTGTTTAACTTCAATAATAAACTTAACAATATTTTGTAGAATATTGGTACATTTTGTTACGTCAGTAAAATACCATATCCCTCGTATTATGCTTAGAACACATTTGCATTTTCTGAAATTGTACACTACACAATGTACAGTTTCAGTATAATACTCCACATATATATTTTTAAATCATGTTTTCTAATAATTGAATCAATGAATATAAATTTGAAAATAAACAATGTAACATAGTATTTACATACTTGTCATTTTTATTTACTCTATACGTTATAAAATGACATATGTTTCGAGGTACAAAACGATCCTGTAACATACAATGACTGAATACATTAACGAAATTAGACTTTAATCAATATATTTTCGCGTATTTAAAAGTTTTTTAAATTTTATAAACGAGATATAATCATAGTACTCATAATAAAGTAGTAATCATAGAAAACGTGTAATTTGTAATTCAAAGTAACTAGAAAGGAAACGTGTAACTTGCGCAATACAAAAAGGTATAATATTACAATAAAATACTGGCGGGCACATTCACGGTAACAAGAGAGTAAGGATTAAGCATTAATTACAGTAAAAGGAAACAATCAAAATAGAAAAGCAATAAAATACCAGTGTGTTCATATCGAAATGGTAGCAAAGTAGTTGCTATTTATAAACATGTGCTTTAACTTTTCAGAATTACATCTGTCATTGATGACAACTCCATCGACAGTATTCAAAAATATCGACCATAGATCGCGAAAAAAACCAGTAAAACCACTCAAAAAGAAGATTAGCAACAGAAAAACGTATGAGGACAACTCGGATAAATTCGAAGAATTGAATAAGTACGAAGAGCACGTGACGACACAGATAATGGGAGGCATTAGTGTATATGAGACTCATCGTACCGAGAGACCACTGGCGATACCCTCCATTTCGCCACCTTGGGTAACAACTTTGAACGCGGCAAGACCAAAGCGAATAGTCATTTGGCAGTTTGTATTCCCGCTACTCTTGCTCACGATAACGTTGTAGAACTAGATGAAATGAAACAGAATAGAAAAAGATACATATGCATGATAAAAATTCTTAATTGTAAAAAAACAATTTCGATTGACATTCAACAACTAGAAAATGTTGATTGAAACTGGAAAAGTTTTACTTAATTATGCACTAGTGGGTTTTTCAGTTGCAAGAAGTTTATTTTTCATGGAGGAGCTTCATCAAAGTAAAGATAAAGCAAATAAATTCCAAATCATATACACGGAATAGTGTTTTAATAAAACGATCAGTGACAAAGGGCTATAAGTCGTGACAATCCTGCCCTCAAGAACAGAACTATAAGTTCATTTTCAATATAAATATACGCGCAATGTTTTGAAAGTGATAAAACAGTAAACTGCTGAACTTTCTAATATTGTTATTATATGCGTACACTGTAAATTCACACCACGATCTGTTTTATAGAGAAAAAAGTTTCTGTATTTTCAAACAAAGACCGACCTTCTGAAGATTATTTATTTTCCGAAAATGCTATATTTTTCATATAATGCTATTATTTTTGACAAAATTTTCGTAAATATTTGAAATATTCGGTATCATTTCCAAATATATATGTATGAAAAATTTTAATATAAAAATACGTTATATTATTAACTGTACAAAAATTCACTGCCTCCATAGCGTTACTAGAGGTATTCAGAGGCAACGGACGATGACTGACAGTGAAAGAATTTTCATAAGTGCAAAAGAGTGACGAAATATTATTCTACATGTATTTCTTACACAACTTTTACAAAGTCACTTGTCACTGTTTACTTCATGACTAAGTATTTGATAGTTAACTTTCTTCTTTAAATGGATAATAAATTTAATGAATGAAATTTCGGAAATATCGATATAAGTATTATCAACTGTGAATGAAAAAAATTTTTAAATTTGAAGCACGCACGTAAAATTGAAAGATTTATTTTTTAGTTAAAGTAGAAGCTATTTTTTTATTTATTAATAGTGTATGTGCAAAATGAAATATACGTAAAAATACGTAATTGCAACTGTCTGGATAAATATTTTAATGTTACTTGTTATGCTATTTATTTTTTAAAAATAATTAGTTTTACACCACATACGTAGTAAATATTATACAAATTTATCGTTGTCTTCCAAAACATCAATAGTCATTATCTTCAACATGACATGAAATTTACTTCACAAAATAGTATTAAAAATAAAACTATTTACATTATTTTCTTCAATTATGAATTTAAGATTAAACAACTGTATACCTTTTTCAATTTTCTCTCCATGTACAGTAATATTTTTCTTGAGTAATACAACAAATGTTAAAGCAAAAATTATAATAAGAGATCAAATATTTGTTAAATTTCCAAGAATAGAGTAATTGTAACATACATCTATACATGTTATGTATGGAATCTCGAAAAAAATTTTGAATTTGGAAAATACTGTAAAGAAAAAACCCAATAGTTTGTCTATTTCAGCGTACGCAAATTATTGAACATATAATGTTCACAATAACACAAAAGAACATTTTTTACATTAATTTAATACATTTCTATTGACCAACGACTTAACTTTTATTATAAGTATAAACTAATTTATAATACTGTTCAGTCATTTATAATACTGTTTATTAAACATAAACTACTTAAATTAATTATTGATTATTGATTAATTATCATTATTGATTAACAATTTATTATCATTATTTTAATTATTGCAATTTAATATTATAATTAGCATCATTAAATTAATTTCGTTTAGTCATATAAATAAAATAAAAAAATAAAATGATGGCACGAACATATAATGGGGTACTTAAATTCAGTACATAAGTTGCCATTAAATTGTTGTTTTAACAACACTTAAAGTACTTATAAATTTGTTGTTTGAAAACTATTTTACATATAAATTCCAAATATTTACAATAATATGCTATACCAGTTATCGATTGACTCAATGAATAATTTTAAATATAAAATTATCGATATTATTAATAATTAACGCCTCCCATTTTCTGTTATAAATTTAAATATTAATTGTTTTCAGAAATAAGTGATGTGCTGTTATAGAAACTATAAAAGAATATACTTTGCTTAGCATCATTTTTTTCTACCCAATACGCATCTCTTCATAAAATTATTTCAAAATAGTGAACAACGTACTATGACTTTTGCAAATATGTGCAAATACATGAACTTCATACAGTAATTTTCATAAAATTTGATTCCATATATATTTTAACATATTGATCAAGAAGGTTTCTTTCTTTAAGGGATGGAACTACCAAAAGCAACATACTGTTCAGTATTGTTATATCACCCAATATAAATAACTAAAATTTAAATGTAGTTAAAAAATACAAAAATAATTGAAATCATTTCCCAGATAAAATACATTTTAACATACAAATAACAATTCATAAGTGCAAAGCCATTACATTTTTCTTCATACCTATATGCGAAACATTCGTTAGAATATAAGAAAAATTTTTCGTTTTGTACAGTATTACATAACAAATTTATTTCGAAGAAGATGCACAATACCGAAATTGGTTTTATTTATACAACCTAATACATGGAAATAATTGAAAAATCGCTTCGTAACCAGAATAAATAAAATTTTATAACTTTTATTAACAGTTCATATTTCTTTATATATTTTTTTCATATGCTTTTAAGTTGCATTTCTATTACATTTTTCACTAGGACATTATTTTTCCTTTGTTTAAATAAACAACCAGTTTGATAAAAAAGTTTTATTAAAAATATTTTCAAAATAACTTTTTACACCTTTGGGTGTTTTTTAATTACTGGGCAATAATTACGAAACTACTAATAATAATGGTAGTAATAATAAGAACAATAAAAAAAATGTAACAATAATAATAATAATCTAGATATAATTGAGAATTGTGTATAGATATATTTAAATACAACGATCGTAAAATCAAACACGTGTTGACAAAGCAGGGTTGACATGTAGCAATAAAAATCAAAGCGAAAGATACTTATTGCTGCTCAAAATTTATTTTTTTACGTTCAGATATATCCCCTGCTCATCTGTTTAGCTGCGTGATTTCTTACGATCGTTATTGCTACCAACAAATTTAACGTAACGAAATAACGAGTGTGGCACATATTCGTCAAATAATTACTGCGCTGTATATACTTCAAAGCAATACTAAGTGAAACAATACATTTCACCTGTTAGTTGCGGAACGCGTTATTTTCACAACCGAGAAATTCATCTCTTTTTACAAGCTCTTTCCATATTATAGGCAATGACAAAAGAGTAATAATTAAGTTACCTATATATGTATTATATAATGGATTTTTGTATATTGTTACTTATAACATATTTAATTATCTATCGCTGTTTATATATTTTTGGTACTCATAATCGTGATACAATGCTTACATTTAACATTTATGAAATTTACAATTTATAGACACAAGTTAAAAATTGAGCAGTATTTGTAATGTAAAATTATCCCGGATTTTGACAATGTATAAAGCATATTTTAGAAAGCTCAGAGTTTTACAAACTTACTATGCTTCCTCTATGATTACATGTAAACACTTTATTATTTAATATTACAACAAACTGAATTAAACAATTAATTGCAATCTAAGATTGCACATATTTGCGTACTTAAAGCATACTTAGTATTACAATTAATATAATGAAGGCAACTAATGGTTTTCCGTGAATTGAAAAATGTCCATAAATATGTGACTAATAAAACACTATCAACGACTGTAACGCAAGAATGGGACAGTAATGATGACAATAAGTACTATAAAACTCAACATGTCACTTAAGTCTACATGCGATCACTAGAAAGACTCGCTGGAAATACCGAAAAATATGTGAATAAAAATGTTATTGAATACTTAGTTTCATAGAATACTTTTTTAATAATAGTCTAAGGTATGGTTAACCTAAATCCGACGTGGTTTTACATATTGTACATAATGCAGTAAATTGCGTATAAAAACTATTAAAACTAAGTTATTAGCAATTACGTTTACAAATTAATGTACATATAATTTTTATTCTGATATGACATCAGCTTAATTCAGTATAATTTCTATGACAGATTTTATATTCCAGTGAGTTACTAAATTACATGAATGAGCAACGTAGAACTTTTATGGATAAGATATAAAAATTCTTTATAATAGGATTGTTATGGAAGAATTGCGAATTTATCATACATAAGAGACATATGCATTGCAACGACACATATGAACCATATAGGACCATGTTTTATGTATGTAAATATAATTATATTACACATATAAAATTATCATACATGCGTGTAAATATAATAATAATAAGAACTGTTGAAATTATCTAATAATACAGTGATTATGATCACTGAATGAACGAATTCGTGTTGAGGAAAACTAGATTTTATATGCAATATCAAAAGACTTAATATATATACATATATGTGTATATATTTATGTAGCAACTACACTAACAAATACACCAATTTTAAATAATTTATACAAGTACATTATAAAAGCTGCTGTATTAACTAAAATATTTTATTATTTTAACATAAATTAATAGACAAACAATTGTTTAAGGTGACTAATACGAAAATAACAGTCCGTTTAATTCCACAAATAATTTAACGTAGGCAAAATCCTTTTTATCAAAACTCAAATTATTTTGTGCTTACATATTTTCAAAATTGCCTTTATTCTGATGTTGTTCCTTAAACAATTTTTAATCAACTTTAAAATATGTCAAAATTTATTTAAAAACAAAAAGCATATATACATTATATGAATAATACGCTGTTAAACTTATTACATTTATTACTTTATTATTTTTCATTATTAAACATATTAATA
>JABFPT010000010.1:30677-58073 GCA_022817245.1 Nixonia krombeini | reverse complement strand
AAACTGCAATATCCGGGTCAATGCGGCACTCAATTTAGCCAGTCGCGTCGGATCGAGGACAATTTATGGCGAAAAGCGAAATGCTCTTTTGCACACTGCGTTCCGACCTATCTTTCAGGAGTTAGGGCGCCTCGCGCTGTAGCTGAAATTAAACCGCATTTCGCCGAGATAACTCGAACGTGCTCTGCTTCTTTTTTGCATAGCCGTCTTTCCGCATTTTCCCTTCTTTTTCATATTCCCCGATAATCTCGATATTCTTGGCGGATTCGCCATTCGGCGAAATTAATGTTCCCTTTTGGCATGAAGTGGCGTTAGGCGAGAGTTTGCATAGCCGGGCCCGATAGGTCAGAAGTGTACATTAATTAGAGACGGTGAGTCGTTGGGAACAGTCGAGGAAGCGAGGTTTTTGCATTCCGGTCTTGCAAATTGATGCACGCGAAATGCTCGGTAGGAGAGTCTTGTTGGTTGCCAGCATTTGTGGAACAGGAACTCGTTACGACATTATATTTATTTCGGATAAAAGCGACGGTACGCGAAAATTGTCGAAGGGGAATCATCGTCGGTTGCGGCGCCTATTGCAAGCCCGAGGCAGTCGCCGACGTCACCGGTTCCGTTATAAAGGGACGGAAATTCGTTTTCTCGTTAGACTCGTTTAGCATTATACTTAAACGGGGAATTTTTTTTCGCGCGGCAGTGCTGGTTTACATGGTAATTAAACTCCGCATGTTGTTCATGCGGGTTCGCGAACATTGGATCGCGCGCACATACTCGCTTTTTTCTTCCGCTTCGTTAAAGTCGACTTTGTACCTGTGCGCGATACATGCCGGCGAGTTATTTGAAGATTACAGCTCATCGTGTATGCGGACAAAGTGAGATAGAGCGAAGATGTTCCACGCTAGCACGCCTATTATAACCGTCGTATGAACATTCCGGCTACCGTCACTACTTTTGCTTTTTGTCCGACACGTAACGCGCGCATGTGACACGCGCGTTTTATTCCCTCACATTTACACGCTTCGCTGCAATAACATAGATTATTTATTGGACGGTTAAAAAAATTTTGAAGGATTCTCAAGGAAGTCTCGAAACGAACGGAAGAAGGGAAGCAATCGGTCTTTGTTGCTTTCGTTCGGTATATAATTTTAATTAGATAAAATAGCGGCATGCTTTTTTCCCGGAATTGACTGCATTATAAAATATTAATACGCGAAGATGTTTTTCTAGACACGCTATTTACTTTCGCAGCAGTCGAATAAACAGGTTACTTGATTAAAAACGACTTTATCGTTTTCCGCGAAACGATCGAATAAATTTTTAAACAGCTCGCCTTGCCCCGCAACGGCCGGTCATTACATTAAATGGCGAGGAAGATTGCATTCGAATCGAGAAGAACAACACTTCCGTCCGCCTCCCGCGCGTCCCCGACGGCCAATTCTGGTATCGGCGCTGGTTACTCATTAATGAATTTGGACGGTCGAGCAGCTGAGGTTGCAAGAACAAATCTAATTAGGCTCGTTTCCGGGAACGGGCACGATGGCAGGGATAATAAGGCGCTCGCGGTGTGCCATAGAAGCGTGCCCGTCGATTCGCAGCAGCCACGATGGTGTGTAATTGGAAACGCGCCAAACGGTCGACTTGAACGCGGCGCTTCGACTTTCAAGGTCTCGATATTCTTGAAAAACTTTCCTTATTAGCTCGTAGCCGAGTCACTGAAAGGAAGAAGACCGCGTCGGAAGTATCCGACGCTTTTCCAGTTAATAACAAACCCTCGTTTATTTATACCCGCCAGCCGTGAAGGAACGGCAGGTATTCGCGATATTCGGGCAGCAGTTGGGAGCTCGTTTGCGGTCAAGACTCTCACGCGGAGAGAGGTCGAAATGCATAAAAGCAACGCGGGGCTGGTAGTTGGACACGAGGTCACCGGCCGTAAGAGAATTGATAAGACAGACGCGAGTGGAGCGAGAGTGGAACGGTACGGTGGGACAGTACGGTGGAGAAGTTCGATAGCCAATTGCGAAGGCGTCGCGCGAATTGTGCGTGAATAAGGCGACCCTTGGACGGCGAGACGTACGAGTGTTTTCGCTGGGAAGGTTGTTGAATCGTCACTCGGGCCAATGTTTGGCTTCGCAAAATGAGGGGAGCTGTAAAAGGATCGCGTAAACCGAGTTTTCTGAACCCGTAAAAGTCCCGGGGTAAGTGCCGCATTTTATCGACAGTCAGCCTCGCGGATGTCAAGTGGAATAAACACTCGCAGCAAGGCGAGAAAGGGCTAACAGCTATTTCACGTGAAAACGTGTGTAAATGCGCCCGGTGGAAAGGCTCGGGTAAATAAAATATCAGATTGTGAAGCAAACGCTGATAATACGAAAGTTGGCTATCTCAGCCAGCTCCCGCCGCAGCCGTGTAATGCACAACCCGCCGCTCGCCACAGCCGTTATGACACCCGTCGCGCTTTCCCAAAAGCACCGCTCCGCCGAAAGCATTGCGAATTCCGATCGTCTAGTGCATCGCGCGGCTCTCTCGCCCGAACGCGCGCGGTAATCAATTCCCTTAGAAACTGTACCGCCCTCGTCCGCGGCAAATCCCGCACATGCTGCTATTAAAACGGGCAATTCGATTAGCAAGATTGCATCTGCGGAAAAGGGAGAGGGGGACGAAAGGAAAAAAAAGAAAAACATTGTACACGAGCGAATGGCTTTTCGTAATCAGCTACACACACACAGGCCCGCGTAGATACAAGTATACGCAAGCGCATCCCGCCACATACACCGCTCGGCGATTCTTCATCATTGACGTGCGCTGCAAAAGCAGCGAATTTTTCCTTTCGACCGTGCATCCACATCAATCGACTTTTTTCCAGCAAACTCGGAACGGCCTCTTTGTTTTCCGCGTCGTTCCTTTCCGACCATCGTAGCGTCGAAAAATCAGCATTCGATAGCCGACAGGCAATCGGCTCGTCCAACGCTGCCGCCTGATTACCCGGCGCGTATTACCCGCTCCCTTGAATTGCCTACTCTTACGATACGCCAGGACTAATGCCTTTACGCAGCAGCGGACCGAGACAATGACGCTCGTTTCGCTAATTGGCCCGAAATAGGCTCGTTGCGCTCCGCGTTGCGGTCCGCGACATTTCACGTGTCAGGAAAGACAGGCACGCTCGCACGACAAACCGAGCGAACAGCACTTCTTTCCCACAATTAAGGAGGGAAATGGCGGAGACGGGGAAAAATGGGTTATAAAATTCGACGAATTTACATTTACTCTTGCATAAAAGTCGTTGGTACTTCCAGTTGTACAACTCGACTGACAAGGCTGCGTGGAGGGGAATGGCGCGCAATTCTCAGGAGGAGGGCGAAAGTTTTGGAGTGGCCATTGAACGGTGCGTACCGTGCTTCGTTTCCTGCCACGCAGCGCAAGAGAATTCTCATTCTCGAAACACTCGTTCCCTAATACCAGTGCTTACGCGCTGATGAGGGAAAAGTGAAGGGGATATACCGCTGATGAATTTCTGCTTGGATCGGAAAAATCGAGCAAGATAAAGCTGCCATGTATCCTCCCCTTCTCATCTTCTTTGTTTCTATTTTTTTTTCTTAACAAGCTCTATTTTGAGAGTAATCCAGTTACGGCGACATGGAAATTTCGTTGGCTACTTTGTCGAAACTGCGGGAAGTAAAACGACATTGCAATATTTCATTTGGCAGTCGATGTAAATTTACACACGTGAGATTATACCGCCCGGCATTTGCCCCGTACGGCGAACAAAACATCGGACGGAGAACGATTTCACTCGAATTAAAAATAATCACGTCTTCCGCAATGCACGGACTTCTTTATTTTCGACTTGTCTGACCCACTTCGATACTCGTCGCGTTTTTTGTCTATTCACACACGAGTTACGATGCACCTGGAACGAAATAAAATCGAGACTCGTTATTCACTTTTGAAATTACGATACGACTATTTGATTATTTACGACGAAACTTGACGCAACTTGCGGAGGAGTGGTCTGCCTGTAAATGAGATACGGTTTTTTTTTTGGTTGCAAAGACCGATAGGTGAAATACAGGAGACACTGCGATTTCTCATTCATTTTTCTTCTTTGTACGAATTTAAATATACGGTATTTTGTAAAATCGAACATATCTAAAAGAAATTTCGTGTTCAATTTACTAGCATTTTCTCGCGCAAGAGATAACTTTTTTGCGACACGCAGCTTTGACGAAGTTCCTGTATTTTCTAAAAGCTGACAGTTTCTAATGTAATTTATCCGCGAAGCAGAAACGAAAGAAATTACAAATTTTATTTCCGCCTTTCAAATTCCCGGGAAACTGATTAAAAAAGATTTTCCATTTATCTCAGAGAGCTTTCCGCGAAAGATTTTAACGAAGTTTCTAATTATTAAAAACTGAATCTTTCCATTCACAAGATTAGCTGAACATCCTCTTAACCAAACATAAAAAAATGTAATAAACAGGAAAGTCGAACATGCGCTGCACCGTTTCGCCCAGTAGTCTATATTTTAATTGACTAATGACGTTCACATCCTCGTGCGCTTCCATTAGCACTCTCTTGATACTCTCTTGATACTCTCTTGATAATTTCTTACGAGACTCCTCTTTTAATGAAAAATTAATACTACGCAGGCGGTTGATCCCGTCGTAATGGCTGGCGTATCGAGGTGCGGAGCGAGACGCGATTAAAGCAGCGCATTACGTACACAGGCTCGTACGTCAAGCACGGTTATCGAGCACAAATGTCAGCGAAGCTGGACGATGATAAAATAACTGGCGCATTCAGGAGTGTTTCATGGAATCGATAAATCCCATTTCGGACAAATGCAACGACGACGTTAAAGCGGTTACGACATTTAAGCCACTGCCGCAGTTTCTCGTCAATATTTTCGAGCGGTACTTTCGCGAGACGATTTTCGTCCGATCGGCGGTAACGCCTTCGCGGGAGTTAATAAGCATCGGCGATGCCGACCTCTTTCCTGCCTGCCCGGGAAACGGCAGTGTATAAAAATAATGAAGCTCAAAGCGCGACAAAAGCAAGTGGCTCGTATTCCGGACAGGTCACTCCCGGAAGCACCCAGTAAAACGCGTTTACGGCACGGGTAGCGCTGTCCGCGCAGTTACGCGGAGATGAATTTTTTACTCTTGCTCGGGTTTCCATCCAAAAGTTTCATTTGCGTGCGACATTGATTTCCATTTGCCGTTCGGTCGATACGAGACACTCGATTTAACACTCATCACAACCCGCGTCAGTTCCTCTGAAGGGCGCGGACGATCCTCTTGTCCGTCGACCGAGCCACCTTTTATCGATAGAAATCGCATTCACGAGATTATGAGCAAGCGCGCAAAGACGTTACTCATAGATTCCACGATATCGACATTTACCGCAACAGTGTTTTCCCTTGGTGGAAACGTTCGGAGACATCGTACACCAAGATTAACGAACAGCGTAACGGAGGGTACGCTTTACCCCTGTGGGAGCAAGTTAAATCAATCGAATTACACGGCTTTCGATGGGAGCGTGCGGAATGATCTGCATCGTATGCTTGCCTTCCGAATAACCGTCGCTGTTCGGGAAGGAGCGATTAAAGTGGCCGGGCAAGTTGGAGCCTGCGAGTAAATAGACTAATTGAATTTCTGGGACGCGCGGCGACGGGCGAGCCAAGTCCTGGCCGCAGTTGTGTACTTTCGATTTCCAGTGCGTAAATAGGCGTCTGGAGGAATTCCCAGCGGCCGTTTAACAGACGACAGCGCGTAAATCCGCAATAGACATCGACGATCGTCCGAAACGTACGCTTGCTCAGGGCCTATCGTCGTAAATCAAGCCGGCAGCCTCGCGATGACTCGAACACGTGTCTACTCGGACTCGCCGCCGACATCGCCATCCCCTGATTATGACCCGGACTCTGACATTCATCGCGACGACGATTGAATTGACGACGATGTCGTCGGCCGGACTCCCCCTACGCTTTTACAACGCGTTGTAAATATGTCGATGGAAACACTTCCCGATGCGAACTGCTCTCGCGTGGGCACGTGGCCATGCCTCCGGTAATTCTTCGGCTGGCTCGCGAAATGACTGCGTTGGAAGTCGTGCGATGGGTAACGAGCGAAATGGGAAAAGTGCGGCTTCCGTGTCTGCCGGCCGCACCGTAATGAAAGAGGCTCGGCTCCAGCGCCGTTGACGGCAAACGTTTCGACGCCGAGCGAAACACCGAAAGGACGGACGACCGAGCGGCCGTGTTGATTGGAGAATTACCATATGTACGGATGTTCCGCATGCAAATTCGCATTTAACTGCTCGGAAATACGCAAGTGGCAAACAAGGTAACAGTCGGCTCGCGGTCGGCTAAGTACACTTTACTTGCCGGTTATGAGTGGGAAGTAATTTGAAAATGAAGCAAACGAAATAAACAAGATGTTCTATGAAGGATGCCTACGGAGGACAGGCGTTATGTTTCAAGGATTTATTTTGTCCTCTCCGAAGCTTCTCCCAGGATTGGCGGAACGCACGATGTACACCGGTGACAAAATGCGCTGACAATATGGCGTCGAAAGTGGAACGATGCAAAGAACGCGTACTCGTCCGCGGCTCGAACCGGAAGTGTAGTACAAATGTAGCGAAGTGTAGTGTACCGTTCGCCATATTTACCCAATTAAAGGTACTAACCGGCTGCACCCCGTTGGTGGATATTCAGCGCGGTTAAGTGCCTCGCACCGCTGCGTCAACTTTTCCCCTTTAAATCCACTGAATTTGTATAATGTATGGCACGAGAGAGGAAGCGTGTTTGTGCATTCGATTGAACAACCTGTTGAAAAAATATAACGGCCCATACATGTGAAATTGTGTACCAATGCAATTATTAATACATTGGTAACGACACTATCGCAATATTTTACCGTGAAGAGGTCAAGGGAGAAGTAGCCGTTGTTTGAAAATCGCGAGGTAGAATACTTTTTCGCTCGGAACTGCGTTACAGGGAAATAAAACCAACGATCCTCGCAATGCTAAAGATCACAACTTCTTTGCTCTAGTTTCTTACCTCTTAAATGTCTTGCACGTTCAAACTGTGAATTTATGCGAGTATCGACACTACTGCCTCCGCCGGTTTCGCAAAGTCGAAATTACTCACATTCGGAAATTTCGGGAATTGTTGGAGAGATGAAAATGCTCGAGCGAAACGATGGGAATTTAGACGACAATCGTGCCGGTGGTGTGTAGTTATTAAATGTCGGACTCATTAAATGTAATTAGTGTAATTACTGTATAATTGGGCCACACATTGCATGCGAACGTCGCGATGTCATGGCATCCGCTTTTGCGAATTACGTGTAATCCTCTCGAATTGCACGGAATAATGCGAATTATTTTGGAAATTGCGCAAATTTAATTTATCGATGAAGTCCAACGCAGCATTGGTTCTATTTCCCTTCGACCGAATTATAACGACGCGCTGTTTGGCTTTGCTTCTTCCGTCGCGCGTGATGTTGCGTATATACCTCTTTGCGACGCTATTCGTTTGTCGTGGGCGTTTATGAAGAGGGCACTTGACAGAATATCATTCCGCCAGATTTTCAGTGCTTTCGTAAAACAACAAAGCAAATAATATCCTGCGGTGAAAGCATAATTTATTTCATGAACTGTCGCAGCCACTTTTACTCATGTTTGTTTCTAACAAGCGCAAAAATCTATAAACAGTGTACATTTCCATCGCGTTCTCTGGCGGAAAGTATCGTACCTTTAATAAGCGAAATTTACTCTTTGCGAACGATTGTGAGAATTGTTACATTATGAGAAGTGCACTTCAAAACATTTCGGAGGTTACTCGTTTCAACTCGAAATAACAAAGTTTCGAACCATCATGTTCCGAGAGTCATTAAATTAATAATTCATCGGTTAAGGAATGAAGGAAAATTAAGTTTTTCGCTCATTATTCGCGATTTCGTAATTCCTTCATGCGCGAAACAAAAGTACATTCGAAGGATGTACTATTACTATCTACGACAACTCGCGCCGCAATTTTGCATGCGAGAATGTAAGGAAAATCAGAAAAACACGTTACGAAAAAAATGTCTTGGTAAGACGATTCATTATGCAGACTTTGGATAATTTATTTTGCGCGTAACTGTTAAAATCACTTATGAATATTTCATGCGTTTTACACGCGGAACATCTCCCATTAACGGATGCGCTCGCTTTGGTAACGCGAGTCGCAAAAAACAGAACTATGATTACATTTTTTGCTTCGGCCAGCCGCAAATCCGTCAATGACTGATCGACCATGAAAAAGCTCCTCTTCATGATTTAATTAACTCGTCGGGAATCCCTTTCGCTCAGCCGGAGATCCTCGACACGCTGATGTAATTTGGCAAGCGCGTTTGCGAATCTCTTGAACTGTAAGATTACAGGCGGGTCAAATTAACCAATGAATTCTAATACCGCGTGTCGGCGAGCTTAAAGCCCGTGCGTGAAATATATATCGCTTTCAAATCCGTTAATGCTCGTTCACAGGGCCAATTTGCATAGCTGCCGTGTAGCAACAGCTTTCTGCCGCGAAACAGGCCGTCACATATGCGACATGCGGCAAACCCCTCTGCCGGACCATAATCGTGATAGCGCGCCATCGAAATCTTCCAACGAGTATCCCGTTGAAACGCGCCTCTGTGCGCCGCTGCGCTTTGACGAGTTACGCCGCGTTACGGATCCGCTCGCACGCTCGGTCGAGTTGCCTCTTGCGGGGAAACGTTTGTCAGAGACCATGGACGCAACGCAGACAATGTTCCTTTGTGCGCACGCACATTTAATGCAATTTACCTTTGCCGAATAAAAACAGATACTACGCCATGTCGGCCGGATCTACCGGGCACAAGACGACTATAACGTTATTACATTTTTTCTCCTGTACTATTCTCCTTATATTATTCTCCTCTATTTTCCTCCTCTATCCGCGGAAAGAGCATCGGCAAACACCTTACAAAAGATAGTTCTAAATACGGCCGTCCTCTCAGGAAAGTCTTCTCGATGAATTTGCCTGTAAACCTCTCGTTAAATAAGATCTTCTTATGCTTCTTGAACTTTTTGAAAATTGCTGTTGTCCACGATAGAAGTTTTCCGGCAGTAGAATTAAGTCACATATTCGAGAACCAGATGCGGAATGTTACGCCACGTGTGTTTTTTCACTTGTCAGACAGAGGAGAAAGTTGCAGTGTTTAAATCCTGATATTCCAGGTAGTTTTTGAAACTGGTTGTGCGCAGTTATAGGGATGCTGGCTGCGATGCCCGATGTGGAATCCGTACGAATCGAGTTTCGTCCAGTTTAACCGTCTTTGCCTCGTCTGTACGAGCACGCTTGTAGGTAAATGTACGCGTAATCTTTAGCTGGATGACAAAACTGTCTTTTGGAAGATTGAAGACTGCGTATCTCAAACCCCGCGACCGGGCAAATATCAAAGCAAACTTCTGTCATCCGCGGAACATTCTCAAAGGGCTTTTCCGGCACGCAGTAATCAATTCAACCTCGAAGCTACGTCAATCTATTTGACTGCAAACGTCAAACGCAACATTTACAATGCCAACCGACGTAAGCAAAAAATTTGAAAGACTGAAAAAAGTGCTCGGTGAAATAAAAGCTCAGCGGTGCATCAGCTTTTCCCGGATATGGTTGGTTGGATGTTTTTACGGTAATGTGCGATACTGTCATTTCTGTTCTGTACGATCCCGTGCTTTGTGCGGTGGTCGAAAAAGCCTGATAGATACTCTTTGAACGGGGCTCGGGGCAATTTTATTAGCGGTTTCGCGAGGAAACTATTGCGGTATTCCGGGCGTCGCGCATGTCATGAGTCAGCGGCGAAATTCATGACGAATCTTTAATACCGTCTAGTAAACAGCAGCGCGAGCTCGCATCTCCTGCGCCGGTGTCACTGCGGGGCTTCTGAAAATTCTAGTAGTCGGAGCTTTATAAGAGGTAAAACGATCCGCTCACCGCCACGCTTCCGCCTCCCTTGGCTTTTTCACTCATTCTTCTACCTCCACGTGAAGTACACGCGCGCGCGCTCTAAATGTTTGCTCAGCGATACTTCTCACCGTCTGAGAACCCTTCCTCGCTGCTCCTGATCCAAAAGTCATAAATCTTGGAAACGCCATTCCCTCTGGGGAAATCGAAATGAGGTAGCGCGTCCCGAGGCTTTAGGGTGAGACTAGTCGAGATTACAAACGCTCGTCCGTCGTCAAGCGGTTCGGTGCACGGTGCCACCTTCGACTTCTCCTCTTCGGGGAGTCGGTCGTTTCCGAAAACGATGGACAGACCACGTGCATCTTCCGGGACGACGGCAATTCTTCGGCCAGTCTTCTGGGAATCGTCATCCGACGGAATAGCCGTCTCGTCACCGGCCATCACTCGACATAGTGCTGAGACGCGGGACGCGCAGACATGTGTTTTGGATGTCCACTCGCACGCCCTGCTCTCTCTATCGCGAGAACAATCTCGTTACAAAGCAATTGGAGGAATATTTGCCAATTGCATTTCATTTTCGACGTCACGCGAAAAAACCAATATTTTTGGAAACGCTTGTTTCAATTTCGGTTGAAGTTAAATTTGATAATGCAAAAGAGTGTCGAATGCGAGGATTTGGACGGAAAGTTGGCGATGGTGGAGAGACGATTAATTTTTTTTCTGTTTGGCAGAACATTTATCGTCGGGGGAAACGGAATGGAACGGAATCGGTGGACATTTAGCGAGAATGAAAACGCACAAAGGCTCGTTAGTAGATTACGGTGCCTGGGACGCGTTTTCGCGTGTCGGTAAAAATGTATGTAGCACCTGAAGTTGGGGGAGACACGCGGTATAATCTTCCTGACCGCGGTAGCAGAAGTGATTGCTATTGAATCGGGGCGAGGAGGAAGTAAATTATGCGCATTTCCGAACGGAGTGATTTATCGTCGCAAAATAATCCCTGATTCGCTTTCACGGGCGATTACCGGGGACTGGCGTGTGCGGAAAAATGAATCGCGCAAAAAGCCGATCGAAGCGTCGAGTGAATAACTTAGAACGCTTAACATAATATCTGATCTGTCCTAAGCCCGACGGCGGCTCTTTGCTTTTTAAAGTCGCGTCTCGCGTTCAGCCCCGAAGGCTGCCGCCGACAAATGCAATTTTTCTACGACAGAAAAATCAAATGAGCGATCCGACAGCCATTCTTAACTCGACTCTCGTACTTATTTTACTTTATCATCCCGGTTCCGCGACATGCCGCGAATCGAACCGCGATGCCTTGCATACGTAAACACGGACCGCCGCGCAAAGTATTCGATATTACGCGAGATTATTACGCGAGCGACGCGGCTCGTGACAAACTGAGGCTCTGCGCAAGTATAGCGTTCCCGGTCTCAAGGAAAGACTCCTTTTTGCACCGGTCTTTGGCCGTGCATTCATATCTGTACACATATTCTAACTCTCTCTCTCCCCTCTTCCTTTCTCTCTTTCCCTTCCTCCCTCTCGCACACAATATGTAAGATGAACCGAAAACGGACAAATATAAATGCGAGCGAACAAATGTCTTTTGGTGCCTTGTTCCAAACAGACGCTACTTGTTTGAGCGAGCTGGAAAAATTCATGACGGCGGATCGCGTCGGCAATTTTACGGTTTTCTCCCCAACCTCGGGTACAACTTGCCGTACATGCATTATTTAGTTTTCCACTGGCACTTGGACAGTTTATCGTTCTAATTTACCTTTGCTCAGGAATTTACGTTAGCAGTATTAACATCGTATTATTAATCGATGGCGAGGCTGTTATAGCTTCCTGTCAGTCTAGAACCAAGGTCCGCTTTTGTCCGGCATAAATATAGATGTTTATTCTCTACTTTTGTCTGGCATGGTTAATAACTCAACGTACTTTTATTGTTGCAAAACATGGAAATTAGTCGATGTTGACGATCGGTAATTAGCGAGATGTCCGAGAATACCGATTGACAAATAGCGGTATGGAAACAACTTTCACCACGCTTCAAAATTTGTTTTATACCTGCAATTTCTATTTCATGGAATAATGTTGCGTCACGATTATGTAAGTGGTACCCGTCGGCATATTTTTACCGTATATTTTATTTAAACGACATTATCTCGCTTCCATTATCCTCTTCCGTTTGGCGTGCGCGTACTTTGAAATATTTGTCGGGAATCAAACAGTCGTGAAGGCGACATCCGACATGTCAAAAATCACAAATGCTTTATAGATTTTGGTAACCGAGATGTATTTCGTCGACGCCAGGCATCAGAGAGTAGAATCTTTCGATTAGCATTTGCCGTGAAAGAGTTGACAAATGTTTTATCGAGTTCCGGAAAATAGTTATATTCGTAATTCCTTGTTTGGGGAGAAACAGTCGGAGCGATTTCTTTCGCGTGGGATTAACCCTTTCGATACGGGCAATTTCTCCGCCGCAGCACTCCCGTTCAAAGAGTCGCCTCGCCAAAATGTACACGGCGCTCGAGAAAGGTCGTTTAGGCCTGATTGCAATCCGAGTTGTTATGGTGGTGTTTCTTGAAAAAAAAACTTCCCTCATAGCGGGGTATTTATAACTTCAAAAGACACGCACTGTTAATCACACTGGAATCAAATAATATTACAGAATACTATAATATGTAGGATGCGCGGCATCTTGTGCAGAGCAACTATTGTCATCCGTAGTAACGAAAGGGTTAATATTGTTCAATTTTTATCCACTTGTTATTGAATTGACCTTTATGGGAGTACGTAAACGAAAGGACTTTCTGCTCTAAGACAAGAAGATGAGAGAATAACAGAGTTCAGAACAAAGACGGGAACTTCTAAGGGAATGAAATGTCGTTTCTGTACCAAAGCTTTTTATATCGCCTTTTTACGAAAATGATCGTTTGAGAGGAGTGTTCTACATACAGTTTGTCAACAGCAGCCTTTGTATCATTCTGCGTAATTTTATCGCAAATACGATGGCCGTTGATTGCTTTGGACGTTATCTCGCTGTTTGCATTATCAATACGTGCCAGAAATATCGCGCGTGGATAAACATAATTCTCGGTCATGCGTTTGTTTTTGTCTAATTGGTGTAATAAAAGATTTTTCACTTGTAAAAACTTTACGTGAAATTAGCTTCGTTAAACACTCTTCGCCTTCGCTTTCACGCAGTTGCGATGCATTTTCGGTAACGTTTCAAGCAACTGAACAGAAATTGTGCTATATGTCGAGTGTATAAAATTTATTTAGTCTCCGTGTTTTCATGGTACTCGTGTTTCAAGATATCGCTCAATACAGTCATTGTAGCGCAATAGCACACAGGCTTTTTTCCTTAGTAATAAATGTATTTATTCATGCCTCTTTGCCCACAACTGACACGTACGTACTTATGCCAAAGTGAACTATAATCTTCATCTTATCAAATTATTATCATGTTATTAAATTAAAGAGACTGAAATGTCCAGAGAGCGTATTGATTTTCTCGTCCTCCATACCGACTTCATTAGTGAAGTTTTCCCGTTTTTCCTACGAGAAAAAAAGGTAAGAATGAAAAAGAGGAAACGGTTCTGGGAAGATAAAATAGGAAGAACGAACGTTGTCATTGCTCACGTTCAAAACGCTGCGTTTTAAAAAGTGTATTAAGGCGACGGCTGGGTATTATCGATCATTATATTCCGGTAAGGAATTCGATTATGCAGCGTGTATTAATTAAAGTAATAGCAAAATATTACCAGTTTTGAAATGTGTGTTGGGTCATTCGAACATTTGGTTCGAGACGGGAGAAAATAAGCAACAACTGAATTACTTGTTTCTGGGGTTGGTTCGGTGGAAAGGGATCGAAAAGGGAGGGAGGGTTCAAAACGTTAAGAAATCAGAAATACGAGCAAAGATCAGCTTTGACAAAATTGAGCGGCGTTTTCGTGAGTTCTCGTAAACCGCACGAGCGACCGTTATCGAGGAGCTTTCCAGGTCCTTATTTCTCGCCACTCTGCCGAGGATCAAAGCGATAATGTCCATTTTAATAATATGTCGGCGACGTTGGACGACGTTCGTGGCATTGCATACCTATCTGTGGAGAGGACAACGGACGGAGAGACCCGTGGTTGGAATATTTTAGAGGTAAGGTTTAGGGAATGAGGATGATGGAGCGGGTGAAACCCATGGGAATGGGAGTGTGAGAGGATCGGGCGGAAGGTATGCAAAGTTCCGAACTTAATTCATTTCTGAGGCGCCTCACGCGAGTCTAGAACGTGCTAGATCACTCGTCCCCGTGTCTCATGCCATCGTCGCGTCGACTATTACCGAGGCTTACGTGTATGTTTCGCGACTGCAAAATTATTAACGGCCGCATACCCTCACTTTGCTCTCTCCCCCACGTGCGCACAGTCACAGGGACAACCGTACAGCTTTATCGCCGTTACCGACCTGTCAAAAAGGTGGGGTCAGGCCATTCTTATTGCCGGAAACTTACGGACGCCGGTATTTCATGCGGACAGTTTGCTAAATAATGGGGAACGCGTGAAAATTAGAACCGGGATCAAGCCTGCGCGTAATACCCCGAGTGTAACTATTAATCTTGTCGGATATTGGTTAATTACGGCAGTACGATTAAGGAGGGACGTCATTGTACACGGTCCGATCGAGTCAGGCTTGCATTCGAAGAATCGGTTCGAGCAAACTATGGATGATTAATGTTTCATCCACAAATATCGCGTGCTGTAATGACAAACATGCATTATAAATAGCGTATCGCTATTTACATCGCACGAAGACTATTTCTTTTTCATTTTATACACATTACTCGTATTCCTTATTTCATTAGTTACTTCCCGAAAATGACTGATAAATTGACAAATGTGGTGCTTGGAATAATCTTCACCATTGCTTCAACATTTTCCTCTTGCAACGTGCCACGTTTTTATTTAAAACTTGCGTTTCCTCCAAATGAGATTTTATTTTCGGAATCTGCAGCGCGAGAGGAAGAAAGAAATTACTTTCTCGCAGGAGGGAAAAGTAATGAAGAATGAAGTTTCTCAGCCGCATTCACGGTATACGGATATTCGACCAAAGAACAATCGATTATTTTTAGATATCGCGGTATCCAAGTACACGTTTTGAGGAACGAAAGAAGTACTTTGCAAAGCTTTTAATCGGCAAAAAGCATGAGCTTCGTGCGGAACCGTGCAATATCGAACCGCAATTTATCACGATTTCTCCAACGGTACGCTTATGCTCTCGATAACGCAACCCTCATTTCAAGGTTTTCTGCAGTTTGACTCAAAACGAAAAGGACGGGGAAGAGAAATGAAAAAATGTGAAAGCGAAAAACTTATGCTCGACGTGGAACAATGATGCAGCCATAATTTTCTCGGAGAGGAATATTTCAGTAGAGATAACGGAAAACGTTGTCGCTTGATTTACCCAGTCACTCGCGATCGGAAAAGATGTGGCTGTATTTTGTGACTGGAAAGTCGAGTTCGAATACCGTAGAATTCGTCGCCTCTGGCGAAGATGACAATAAGTCGGATGAAAATTTCCCGTTGCGAAATTCGATTCGCAGATCTCGAGATGAGAAGCGTCGTCGGATCTTTCGGCACATCATGGGAAATCGTCCGTCGACAACAGCTGGTCTTGACTGGCATAACCTGCCTCACTTACGGAAGCACGCGTGTGTTTGGTTATCAGCGCGTATCGGTTATTCGGCAGGTGAGAGACGGATAAGAAGTTGCCTCGGCGATGCTGCCTCGTTCTCCCATTCTCTCGTCTCGCACCTCTGTGCTCCACCTCTCTCTCTGCCTGTCTTTCTCGCCGTCTTCCCTCCTCCTTCTCTACTTACAACTGTAACGTTTTCCCTCTTATGTAGAAACTTGCTCGAATCTCAGTCACATATTTACATACGTTTCCGCGTCCATCGGGTGCCGCTCGACGCTCCTCGCGCTTTCATCTCGCTGCTGAAACTCGTCCGCGTCGCGGAATATGTGTAAGTGGGACGATTACACGGCAACTTTGTCTCGTCCTTTCTCAGACTAACCCGATTCTGTCTCTCTTTTCCTTGCGTCTTTCTTGCGACCTGTATCTCTCTGCAAGACGTGCACGCTCCGGCGCGGAATATGTTTTTAGCATGAGTCAAGTTTCCCTCCAAAATCCCACTTTCAGAGAGAATGCCGGGCCCTGTTTCTCAGAAAGTGGAAAACATTTAGCAAATTTCGGTCGACACACGCTACTCCGCCATTTGTAGGAGACGTGTAACATGCCGATCGAACCATTAACAAAATTTGCATGCGGCAAAGCTTGAATTACGGATGTGCGGAATGTCCATGGGACTTTCAGTCTTCTTTAAAAAGGGTTATCAACGGTGGAGTATTAATCAGTAGATTATGAATATCTTTAAATGGGCGAATAAATGGCTATATAAAAGGTATAGTGATTTATGGAAATACGGTGTACGCGAGTTTTCCCCCAGGCAGTAGTTAAAGTAGATGGAAGTTTTTCGATAATGGGCTATGATTGAAATCGTTTATAAGGAAATAAGAAGAAGAAGAAGAGGGAAAAGAGGGATAGGTAGAAGGGGAAGTTTTGATCCCTCAAGTCGTTAGGTAAATAGTCGATACGAAAATTAAAATAAGAGGTATATCGGTATTAATTATTCGGGAGGAGCTTGGTCAACGATTTTTCGTCGACGGTCGTTAACAAGCGGCCGGCAATTCGACGCTTTGACGTGCAAACGCGGGCAACGTGTTGACGAGCGAGCGAGTGTTATGAATAATTTATGCTTCTTTATTGCATTACGTCATCGCGAGCGTCAAAAGTATTCGGCGCATTTCCGACAGGTGTTTGAAATTTCAAATGCTGTCTCGGAAAATTATACAACATTCCAGCCGAAGTCCGGGTGAGGCGAACTTTGAAATTTGCGAGGGTTCCGCAGTGGCGAGGATGAAAGCAAAATATGTAACAGTCGTCGCCATTTTGTTGCAAGTAAAAATATTGCGCTCGCGTTCAGATGGCTTGGCGGCACGCAACGACAATTATGTTCATTTTCCTTCCCTCACTGTCGTTTGCTAATGACCGAATTTTATGTTCCCATTCGCGTCGCCGTCTCTCATCGCCGCAGGACTTTACACGTTGAACCACGCGGTATTAATTATTTTTCTTATTTTTAGCATTCTGCAACGCGTATTTTCTATCAGCGTGTAATGACTGTGACGAAAAGCCGCGGCGGCCGCTTACGATTCTTTAATATGCAAATGAAGGCCGGTGTAGAACATAGACGCGTGTTGCGTGTTTGTTCCGCAGTCGACGTTCGACAATCGCTTTGTTACCGTGAAATCGGGCGACAGTTTTAAAAATGACGCAAAGCAGGAAAAAGATTTTTATCAGGCGTTGGAGAACAATTGCACGTGTGGGCAGTAGTCTCTTCGCCCGGTTTTGGAAACTTTCCCCCATTTAATTGAATGCGTGTCGATGGCGGACTAACGTAACACTCGCCCATTGTATAAATAACGAATACTCCCCTGGGGTTTGCTCGAATATTTTCTTTCTCTTACCGACTTTGACAAGTTGCGCTAAGGAGTCTTCGGTGTCTCGAGAAACTCGCTGCGGATATTTGCTCAATCGATTCGGGAAAGGAAATGAGGCGAAGAGTGCCCCCTTCTCACGTGCATTAGGACTCGAAGGACAAGGCGTCGGCTCGACGTACGTTTGCATTTAACATCTTTCCACTTTCTACGCTCTCCTTTTCCCTCTTATGCATTACTCTCCAGTTTGTCTCCCTCTCCCCATGTCTTCCACTATTTTCCCGTCCTTTATCTCCGTCTCTCCGTCTCTTCCTCTCTCTCTCTCTCCCTTTTTCTGCCATTTCCACCATTGTACCGCTGGTGATTTTTGTTTGAAAACATTGGTGGCGCAAATATACAGTTTCAAGCGGTCTCTGCTACGTCCGTCAGACTGGGACATCGAACGCCCTTCCGATGTGCGGCTCTCGCTGCGTGAAATTGTCTGTCAGAAGACACAGCACGAGTGGAAATCTCGAATCTTCGGGTGACAGGGTCATCGATCTTTTCCGACTGATGGAAGGCAAAAACGTGCGACAAGGTATACGATAGACGACGGACAGCAGTCGATGATACAACGGAACGCGAAGTCCGATGCGCGACAGTGGAAAGTGAACGAAAAAGCGTAAACTCCGGCACGGCGTTGATCGATTGGCGAAAGGCGGGCGGGGAAAGTTTAATAAAGACGGTTATGGTGTACGGTGCGTGAAAATGGAGGAAGGTAAATATGCCGTTATTAGCAGCTGCGGCGACCTTGAGCAAGAGGAATGCGACGTCGAATGTTGCGAGGGAAAATAGACCTGTTGATTGGATTTACGGGAAAAGCCTTAAATCTTTGACAGTTGGAAGCCTTGCGTAGACCGCTCTGGTATTGCTAAAAAAAACATTCTTTCGAGTCTGAAGATACCCGCTGCATATATGGATCACCGGCAAATCGTCCAGCTCTCACTTTTACCGTTCGGTTTTCAATGAATATCGTAGGAGAAAATCCTTCGCATTAAATTGCGTATTACTGCAAATAAGTATCGCATTTTGTTGCCTAAAGATTATTCTCTGCCGGAATATGTTCCAGTTGAAAATTTTGCAGTCACGTTTCGTAACTGCAGTTTATCATATTTCGGACAGATTTTGTTGAAGTAGTTAAAACATGTATGCCGCGTGGGATTACACAGGCTGCTTTTTCCAGCGCCCGCCGTCGATTCCAGACTCGAGTGCGCCCATTTAATCTACTCGAGTATGCACCCCATCTTAACTACACGCTCTTCATGAGAAGCGCCACGTAGTCGGAGCAGAGGATTTGTCTTTTTTCCTTCGAATCTCGGCCGCTCCATTAACGGGAGTATCGATTGCCAGCCGATCCTCAATAGGGATCCATTCAACTGCTACTAACTATTCACAAAGGACTCCTTAATAAGCAGGCAAATTTTCAGTCAGCTATGCTCTTCTCACTCGCTTGACATAGCGGCTCTCACGCTGCGAAAATACGGTTATTAGATTCGTGAAAATGCGCGCGCGGCAAAGTCGGCCAGCGCGAAATCCCTTCGAATAGTTTGGAAGAACAGCACGATTTCGCACGACTGCAGACGCGCATTGTCAATCGATTCGCCTTCTCGCGCATCTTTCCCCGGCAAATCCTCCAGCGAAGGATCAGACGTAATATATCCGATCGCCCGACCTTTTTAGTTACGGTTGAGAATCGCCGGTCGATAAAATCCCCAATCGCAGATGAGTCTAGAAAAATTGAATACCAGCGGCGATGTCTTTTCTCCTCTCTCGATAGACAGAAAGACGTCATCTCGCATGCGGTGGCAAATCGCTTCAGATTTTTCACGTGTCACCGTGGCTACGGACGAGCGCGGGGAAGAATGGCAATCGGACATTCTTCTTTTTACTACGCTGAAAGAATGACCGTCACGCGTGATGATCGTCGCCGCGATGGCGAGCGAAATCTTCGCTTTAAAATAGTGCGAGATAATGAAAATGAAGAATCATCGCGGATGACGATACGGTTTAACAGCCTTCATATTTCTGCGCCGTTCGTCCGTTCGCATTGTTCTCCGGCACAATAACGATGACACGCGGGAATTCGAGAGACGGGCGATGATACATCGCAGATGCGGCTAAATGCGAATTAAATTGCTATTAATTACGACCGAGCGTGGCACCGCAACGATTGACAGCAGTCGCCGACTCCGCGTTGTCGAGCGCCTAACCAGCTCGTAACACTTTATTACTCGCGTTTCGCGCCGGTGACGCCTCGTGAAAAATTGTGTTCTTTACCGGGAGGAATCCTCTGTCCTTCTCACGCCCGTGGAAGATTGATGGAACGAAGCTCGTTGCGACGCGAATCCATCAGGCGCGGGGACATTATGTAATATTATACATACGGGATGAGGAATTACATAACGAGCGAATGTGTTAAGGAAAAGTTACTTCCATATTTAATGAAATGATTAAATGACATTGCACGATATATACTGTTCAGGTTAACTCCTTTGAATTTATACCGTGTAGCTCCTTACTCGCGTCTTGTCTTGGGGAAGAGACTAAGTATCTCGACTAAGTATCGATTGATCTGGAAGATTTGAAAGATTTATGGAAGTGAATCTTTGTCGTGGGAGGAAGCGTTGGGCCTTTCTCCCTATTTTCTCAAAGTCGCAGCTTTGCTAGTTTGACCACATATGTATAGTAAAATTTACGATCGACACTTAATTTTGGAAAAAAATGTGATAAATCTGATAAATCTCGTAAATATATGAACCGTGTAAATCATACGCACAGTAAATTTATTCCCCTTAAGTCTACACTTTACGGACGGTGGAAAATTTTGGGGAATAATTATTTATTTACGCGGTAATTAACGACGTGTGTTCGATCACTTTATTTACGTTGGCTCTCGTTTCAGGAAACTCGAGAGTTTTAGCGTAGTCGGAGTCACCATAATTTTTCACGAATTCTCCGGATCTCATTGTCGCCGCAGCAGCGGTATTAACCGGGGAACCTCGGAGTCGAAATGTTCTCGTAATATATCGCGTATCGATTCGCGTAAGAGTATTAAGATTCCTCGTCACGTCGAATAAACGGGTCGGCCCGTCGAGAGGAAAGCGGGATCGTTTTTATCGCATTCGTGGCGGGGATCGATCACTCATCGGACTTGGGTGGATGGAAGTATTCCCGATGATTACCTATGTTGACACAACGTATGAAATATGAATGGACATATCTGATGACACATCGGCCACGCAGGGGCAAATGAATTATCGCGAGTAGCCCCATCACTGCCGATGGAAATATCCGACCACCTCGCACGTAACCGGAGAGATGTGGACATGCGGCGAAAGATAGGACAAAGTGGCAAAAGTAAATAACGACGGCGTATCGAGGCTGACAGTCGAGCGATCATCACCGGGCGGTTAAGAATTAACGACCGCGTCTCGTGAGTACTTCAACACCTGTTATGAACGACGTTCCACATCGAAGCTCTGATAATAATCATCTGCGATTCCACGCCGCTCGTCGCAGACTATCAGAAAACTCAATCGTCTAGATCGGACGGAGTAATATTTGCTTCTGTACCAATCCCGTCGAGTATGTTCTCCGCGACGCGGTGTGGGACGTTCGCTAATCGGAGATGTAAGCTTGGCTTAAAAGTTACATCGACCAGTCTCGACGCGTTCGCGGTAGAGCGACAAGCGCAACAGGGTTTGAAAGTGCGTCGAGACCGAGTCGAAGACAAAATTGGGGAAATGCATTTCGGCGAGCAGTCGATTCCTTCTTTCGCCAATACTTGGCTCGATATTTGGAGCCGGTCGTAACTTGGAAAAGTCTAATAAGAACCGCGCCAATTAAGACCCGCGCGATTAAAGCTCTCCTAACGATAGGAAAGTGAAGCAATGGTCGTTTTGTGTGCACCGTGGACGAAGCGGGGCGTAAGAGGGATTGCACTAATGATCGGAATTCGTTATTAAATTAAACAATGAAGCATTGTTCCGTTATGGGGAAATTAAGGCGAGACGAAATCAATCGCTACTCGTTACTTGCCTCGAAGTAGACGGCGTGAATAGTCGCTGATTAAACGGGAATTCTGAAAATGCCGAGAGATATGACATGAGAATATGCTGAATGAAAGTTTAATTATTTCGTAATAAACATTTCCTGGAAGCCGGCCTAACGTGTTTCTGTGTCAGAGTGAAATGTGAAAACGAGACTGGCAGAATTGCAAAAGCGAGTCTTGCGCTGGAATCGAATTCGACGAATTGCGGCTGTAGAAGTAATGATGGGAAAAATGCGAAAATGAAAAAAAAAAGTGATGAAACAAGCGTGTAGAGCGACTATAGCCGGATCTGGAAAGCATAAGTAATTAAGATAGTTGCTTGGTTATGAGACAAAAAGCTGGACCGGTGAAATGCTGGATAGGTAATTACCGCGGTAACGGTTTTCTCGAGCGCTGCTGTACACCTCTGGTGACGGAAGGGAAGAAGGTGGGAAAATGGAGGGTGGGGGCTGGAAGCAGGGAAGGTAGTGGCGCGTCGTTTCGCTTCTGGGGAAATTACTGCTAGAAAAATTCATGCCGCGGAAGATTTGCGTAAATTAATAGCGTATTCCTGCGAGCTGCGAGCAGCGGCAGAAAAAAAGCGGAGAGAAAGACGGTGATATTCAATTTAAGACACCGAAACCAGGTCTCCTATGGAAAGCTATTTTACCCGCCTTCGGATGCAAAATGGCCACCCACCAAACGCGATTCCTCCCGCGAGCAAGAGCGCCCCAGCGTCGACGGAACATTGCCGGGATTACATGCGCGCGTGTTCCCAGAAATTAAAATTCACGAAGACCCACCGATCACGCTGCGGAAGTCTACCTAATTATTGCTCCTTTGACCTTTACGTTGACCTCCGACTGAATTTTTTTATTTGACTTATATTCTGGAAATGCCTGCCTGTCATGGATTGTATTCAGTTTTGGAAAATAAGTCGAAGGCATTATTTTATCAGTCCGTCCGCACGACGAACGCACATGTATGTGGTTCTTATATTCATTTGTTAAGAAGGGGTATGTGATTTCCGAGTACGTTTACTTCGCTTGATAAGTATTTATCTGACGTCGTAAGCTTTTTCAACTACGGCATCTTGAGACAACGCTATTCTCTTGGTAGGGAACGAAAGATATTGCTCTTGAATGTAAACTGACTTCTGTATTAAAAATGGCGGCCCACGTAGTGTCGTCGAATGACGGAGTGTCGTCGAATGTCGCCAGGAAGAAAATGTCCATTTAATTTGCGTATATTTTAATCGATTTCGTCAGAGGTATGGCGAGGTGGAGAACGGTTAGGTTGTTTAATAAGTCGAGCATTTTAGTTGCACCATATTTGGCACAGACTCGAACGTACGCGATTGCGCTTGTGTACTATGTGTATATGAATAGACATGCACGTGTATATACAAACTGTATAGGTGTTGCTTCAAAGTCTTTCGGGGGGAAGCGCGTATGTCTTCTCGTCACGTGTGCTCTCTTCAGGCGTCTCACGTACATTGTTGGTTCATCGGACAGCCAGCCAAACAGTCTCCGGGTGGGCGTCCTGGTTATTTTTCTTAGTCACAGGCCACGACTCGGAATGTCGAAAAGGGGACCAGTAATCGGAGTAGAGAAATGTCCACTTCCGCGCTTGCACTTTATGCACGTATGAGTACGGACGCGTGATCCGAATCTGCCGGCCAGCGTCGGGCCAGAATCACCTCTGAATTACCGCGAAATCACCTCTCGCAAAACTGATTTCTCGCTCGATCTGGTCCACGATTCCGGAAAGTAATTCGTACGTAAAATGGCCGATGATGGCGCAGTGATTGTGGCATTGCGCGTGCTTCCTTTACTTTCGTCGCGATTCATTTGTGGGGCACACATTTCGCACGAGAGGTTGAATGTTCGTATTACGGTACAGCGCATGGTCGACGCGGAATTATTTCTTTTTTGCGAAAATTAACGCGAAACATCGCTTAATTACAAGTTAACGTTCCCGCCCGCAAATGATTGAGTCTCCTTTAATCCCGACCGGGGCGCAGCGACGCGGTGGAGAGCTGCTCAATTTTTAATTATACCCGTCGCTCTTCTTTTTCTATTTGTCCCCGTTCACGGCGCGCTATGCAAGATTTTCTTGCGATTTAATGCGGCATCGTTGCAGCTTGCCAAGCGCCAGCTCTGACGTTTGTTCTTAAGCGGGGAAAGCGATTTAAAACGGTTACTGGGGCCGCCCCCTGGGAAAAAAGAGCCTCGCTCTCTCCCACTCGCGGTGACGAATATGCAACGCGGGGATGAATGAGGTAGACGAAGAAAACCAATTACTTTAATTTGTAAGTACGCGTCCTACCGTAGCTCCCGGGAAAGTTGAGGCGGAGACAATGGGGAGGGATGGCTCAAATGGAGGATGTTTCCCAGAACAGTGTTCGGTAATATCGCGCGGTAGTCAATGGCGTGGAAAGGAAACGGATAAGAACGAAATCACTGTGGCCTATATACGGCTCCTTTGAGACAATGATTGCTCCTTCAGGATGAGTCTGCGAGCGAGATACCGGCGTAAAGTTCAACGAGATAAAATGCATTCTCCGGTTCTTCACCGTATCCGCGTCCACTTTGCTCGCCTTCGCTTTCGCGTCACTATTAAACGATTTCTCTTTCTAATTTTACCTCCGACAGCGCTCGCTTTTGCTGCAGACGCAACAACGCTGTCGTTTCCCACGACACACATATATATTTGCGAATACTGTTTTCGATGGAGATTCGTCGTGCTTACGTCTTCTCGTCGTGCGTAGGAATTTCCGTTAACCGAACTGAACTAACAGTTTCAAGAACTCTGCGAGATCGATCCCCTATATGGTAAATAAATGTTTGTTGATTAATTCGGTGCAGAGATACTAACTGCGCGCTGGGGGGGGGGGGGGGTGAAAAAGCAGCGATGGCGAGGATCGCGTCCCAGTCGTCGTCGAGCAAATCGGTGCTTATCCGTTTCGCGGGAAAAGAAGCTTGAAAGCATGACAGATTGTTATACTCCCGCGCTATCTTTTCTCGACCAGTGGAGCCTCATCTTTGAACAAGGAAATCGGACTTTTGCAGCGAAGGGCAATCTCGAGAAGTTTCTTTTCCTGAAAGAGCTGCAACCAATCTATTTCTTCATTCTCTGATCTTTGAAATACTCGCAAGCTTGGGGCGCTGCCTTCTGTTTCCTACTCTACCGCGTACTTCCTCGCTAACTTTCCTGTAATTGGTCTTAACGCTCTTATAATTCGATTCATAGTAAATATGAGAGGAATTACCGTTGTTTGACCTTTTCACGGAAATGAGCAAAGGAAAGCGCAATTGGTCGCAACGATCCGCTACGGGGGGCAGATAATATGTACATACACTGGTAATGATAAAAACACTCGATCGGTGGGAATGTTTTGCTGCGTTCTGCAGATGGTGCATAATGTACCTATCGATGTAGGACAATGTGAATACAATTGTCAATCAGGGACGGGAAACATTGGAGAAACGATTGTTACACGTTTCAAGAATTGTGTAATTATGCTAATTTCGTTGTATGCCTTGCATTGTACCTATATTTACGCGTATTGTGATCGCGCGAACGTAGGACGAAAAACGAAATTATCGATTGCCTCCCGGGCACAAGAGTGCGTTCAAATTAATACGTTTCAACGCTATTTAAACGCCGGTAGAATCGGTTTATTTGACCCCCTTTTGTGTATAAAAGTAATGCCACCTTCTCGTCTTAAAGATAAATAAGGCTTTTCGTTTCACACTGGTGAGCTAGCGAGTCGTTCAGTAGTAATAACACTGAAACCAATTCAGAACGGTGCGCGATATCTCGAGCTTTCTTCTCCACCTTCCATACTATGGACTGTTTCAAGTGCAAAAAGGAGAAATAGCTACCGCCCTCAAATCTCTGGATATTGCACACCTGCACTTGTACCGTTCTCAGTTGGATTTATACCGATGTAGAAACTCTGTACGCGGTATATATGTGTTTGCTTATATACGGGAAGCGTACACTTTGCTCTTGCCACGGAAGATTGCCGCAATTCTAATAGTTTTGTAACTGTTATTAAACGAACTGTTGATCAATTACGCGAAGCCTTTAACACCTTACTCACAACGACTTTCGATCGTTTCGTCTTATTCGCATATTGGCAGATGTTGACATTCCTTACCATCATGTCAGTATTCGATGTGAATTTACCATTAAAAGCCACGAGCAAAAGTTGGTGAAATTACATTAGTTACAATTGGTATAATTGCAACGCGTACGTTTACCATTACATTCGCGCTGTAACTCCTCATTCGCGTCAAGAAACTGAAATTTAAAACCGTAAACGGTATCTCGCAATTATGCCGTGAGAACACGGATATTTAATTATCAACTACGCGTTTCATTATTCTCATAAAACCAGAAGAAATCAACATGAAATTCACGCTTTACAAAGCCTCGTATTCTCGTTTACGTCTGCAGCTGCTTTATGTAATTTGATGAAATTTCAAAAAACATTGTAATTAATTTCATAGGACGTTTGTGTAGTATTGAGAAGCGGGATAAAAGGAAAACAGAAATCGTATTTTATGTGCTCATTAATTATACCAGAACGGGTAATGAAAATAGTGTTAAAAAACGCGCGGAGTAACCAGCGGAAATCAGCTTGTTTTAAAACGGCATCATCATCCTCGGTATGACGCAGTACTGCATGTCATAACAAGCTTTATTATTTACTTTCTTTTCTTCCCTGCTCTTTCGCTGCCTCCTGCAACATTTGTTTCAAGAGAATCATTTTTCTAATGCACGTTTTATTACGCAAACGTATAAAATTCTTTTGCAAACGAGTTTGAGTACTTGGTTAATATTCTGGATCATTGCATGGACAATACTCATAAATCACCAATTTCTATCGTGGTTCGTTACCTTTGAGTACAGTTTACAAATACAAATACTCGATAAGAAATGTTTTATCCTCCTTCATTTTATATAAAGAAAACCGTGCACTATTTTCTTCTCCCTCGTATCGCGTAAAAAATAAACGTGTACTATTTTGGTGAAGAGAATTGTTTATTCAGTATAAATGATCGTGAATTGGCACGCGGTCAAGAATCGGGGATTGTAGGTACGAAAAGTTATCGCTTGTGTGTACATTAATCAATTAAGATAAGCTATCAACTGGTCATAGGAATAATTTAATGAAAAAGTTGATGAATGAGTCGTGCCAAAATCATGAATCATGGCAGAGATTAAGAATTTGATAAGTACATAAATTTAACTACACATACTATGAACGTACAATACCTGCAGAATGAATTATGTTAGCTAAACCGATTTTTTTATTTGTCAAATCACAATTTACTCACAATCATTCACTGTCAAGTAGCGCAGGTTGTTGCAAGACAAGTATTCAAAAACATACTGACAAGCTGGTTATTGAAAAATGAGATCGTGAATAACTAGTTCTGTCGTTATTAGATATTTATGTTATAAAAGTCGCAGTAATTGTATACGGATCAAGTGACATATTCAGACTGCAGAAATAAATGAATTATATTAAACGATAGATACGAATTGCTTCGAAAAGCAGAAATATTATGAAATTGTTCTATACATCGAAACGAACAAACAAAACTTATACATTGTAATATATTTATTGACGTCCAGTTATTTATTTTCTGTTTCATGATACAGATTTGTTGTTACGTTCGTAAAATACGATTTTCCATGTAATAATGCAGTATACGCAAATGTCAGGTTTCGAAGTTTCTTTATATAAATCCGAGCATTCCACTACATTATTTTGTATACTCTTTTGTGATAAAATA